>CM026273.1:416725-639136 GCA_014851415.1 Cnaphalocrocis medinalis | reverse complement strand
GAGAATAACATAGGTTACTTTTTGCCTCTTTCTAACCCCCATTTTAGGAAAGTGGGGGGCGCGAGCGAAGCCGCAAAAGCTAGCAATATTATAAAGTAAGGAATCGTCATAACTGACTGACTCACTATATTTCAACATCAGCAAGAAGTCAGAAATAACAGCGAATATCAAATTCGTAATTATTGTTAACTAGTGGCCGCCCGCAACTTCGTTTGCGTGAACTTTATGACTATTGACTTAAAGATGATTATTTGAATAGTAGATTTTTTTCATGGCATCATAAAATGCTCATTAATCTGAACAACTTCACTAGTTATTATATAAAGGGAAAGTGTATCTGTCTGTCTGTATGTTTGTCTTTCTTCACTGCAAACGAGCGACGAATTGCCATGATTTTGTAAGTGAGATAGTTGAGAGGATGGAGAGGTAAAACATAGGCTACTTTTTGTCCCTTTCTAATCCTCCATTTTAGGGAGTGCAGGGCGCGAGCGTAGCCGCGGTCAAAATCTAGTACTGTTATATAATACGAATTTACTAGGTACATAACTAATGGATGAAAAATATTTATAAGATGGTTGAACAGCATGCATGAAACACAATAAGGGATAACTTTCTTTGGGATCTAATAATGACCAGAACCAATAGATGGCACTGGGAGCCGATTACCTCGCGCACGTGTTTCGCTTTTTCAATTTACTTTCCCTTGGACGGTGCTTACCTTAGAATTCTCAAATATTCAGAATTCAGAGTTGGTATCGGCTCGTGGGAATCATAAGTTCACGTACTTACAGTAGGCACGCACTTATTAGCAGAAACATTAAATTCCAGGAAAATTATGTTGTGTATCTGAAACCTACTGGAGCAAGAAACGCAAAGTTAATTAATTTATTTAAGAAACTTCTCTATTGAAACTTACTTTAATTGCCAAAACGATCGCCAAATTTTGCCGTGACATTTTCTCTTTCTGAAGTACCTTGGATTAAGTTATGCCTAATCTGGAAATATTGGGTTTTGGTAAACGAAATGGTAAGTATTATGAACTTATTTATTCAGTAACTAATTCCTTTTTATACAAAGGATCAAAACCGGTGGCGTCTGGATTTATCTATATTTATCATGTTACTGCTTCTAAGCAGACCGAGATCTATCTCGGAATTATACGAAGTGATACCACGGCCTCACAGAAGATCAGCGTGAAGCAGCGCCTGCGCTGCGTTCCGTCGAGTGTGTGGGGTACGGGTACCAAGTGGGGGAAAAGAGGTTAAAGGTTGGCAGCTCACTGTGACTCTATTGGTGTTTCAGGTATGTATGGGCGGCGGCAATCGCTTTCCATCAGGTGATCCGTATGCTCCTCTGCCACCATCACATAAAAACCATTTTTACAGAAACCATCAGGTATTTTTATACATTTCCTAATACAATATTGGAGTTAAGATAATATAATAAATTTTAGAGGTAGGTATATTGCGTATTTTCCGATAACACATACGCTATAACAGCATGACAGTAAGGTGACGCCCTCGAAACGAGCAGAACCACAGAATATGATGATGATAATGTGACGTATTCCTATATTTCTCTCGGCAGTGACGAAGAATAATTGGTCGTCGTGAGAAAACCTGCTCGTTTCGGATAGTTACTAAACGTGTAATACTGAATTTCGTATGTCGAAAGAAAATGAGCAATAGTCGTGGCTCGCCTCCAGCCGAATTAATCCCGAATCATGGTCTAAGCGCCTCTGGCTCCAAAGAGGTTTGGACGCAACTGCGTCTACTAAATCTACACCACAAAATATAAAGGACACAGAAAGGAGACTCTGCCTTAATTTGGAATTTAGAAGAGTTCGTTGACTTATGCTAGGGTTGTTGCTAGAGTACATAAGCGCGCGGCCTCTACCACAGACCTCGACAGTTCGACAATCTTATGTCATAAGGTAGGATTAATATGGTCGAAAGGCGTATTTGCGGTTAATGCGCATGCGTGAGTACATGACATGTTTTTAGCTCTTAGTGGCAATCTACTTTCTGTGTCCTTTATATTTTGTGTCTACACGCTAAGATAAGACAGACTAAATACTCATCGGTACCTGCAACCTTACTGTTACTGGGTATGTTGTGACTGGTTCTGATTGAAAATGATGTAGCTACTTTAATATACATTGAACTGGCTGGCTCGGTGGCTCAGTGGCAGTGGGTGGTTCGCATTTTAATGAGTCGGCTACACGGACGGCTCGCAACATGATATCCGTTAGAACAAATATTGTATGGTTTACGGATTTTGCTCTGAATAAATCTATATGGCAAGCCACCATAAGTAGGTACGCAGCGCCAAAGTATACAAAACCTTCAAATGCAATCGGCTCTCATCTTATCTTACCGTCACACACATTAGGTTGAATATCTTATCTAGGAATTTGAAAGGTGGTAACCTGATGTGTGGCCGTCTGTCCTACCTACCGGGAAAGAAACACAGTATAAAATTTTACCAGTTGAAATAAAGTATACTTTAAACGCTAGTGCAAAAAGCGACAGCCCTTGCACAGTGCAAAGACATTTATGCAATAAGGTTTGAATTTGATATTCTTTATTCACTTGTTTATTCAAATTTAGCACATTAAAAATTCTTTCAATGTTATACAAGGGACATTACCAGCTCAATCATGACCATGGTAGACAATTTTCAAATCTACACGATGTACGCTTGTGTGAATTAGTGAGGCGCCACGAGTTTATTTTTACCATCGATTCAAATGATTTTAACTTTTTACTCGAATAGCACGAGATTGGTTCACATATTGAGGGACTCGAACAGTCGAGTCCCTCAATTTTCGTTAAATTTTTAGCACTAGGAGTGCTGAGCGATCAAGGGACACGTGGCCACCTGCGTGGGCAAAATGGCGTGAGGTGAATGACCATTATGAGCCAAAATATTGACTAACCTAAAAGGTCAGTAAAGTTCTATAAGTCAATTATTACTTAAGTTGGATCTTTTGTCAAGTGTAAGACTTGGCCTGTATGTTGGAGGGACGTTACCCCGAGACGAATTACGTAAGAAGCTCACACATATCTACGTCTCGCAACGTTATATTATTATTATGATTATATACGGTTGTGGGACGGTGCGTACATAGGCAACACGTAATGTATATCCATGACACCACCCGGCGGGCTCAGGATAAAGAAGCTTATTGAGGCTGTAATAAAGGATGACATTAGGTAAATCAGTAAACACATGAATACTATAAAAGGAGCCTGGTCCAGCTGTAGAGCGTCAACAGGGCTCATTCTAATAACATTAAGGTATTTGGAAGTCACTCGAGTCACGAGGAGTAATTTTAGTAAATTCACATCACTAGTGCAAATTTCCTGCTGGGTTAACTCATTTGCACAAGCAACGGATTCCAATTTGCATTTAAGGAATAATTAAAGCTAAAAAAAGGTTGTGCGCTTTTTATTATTCAGAAGCGTGGCGGTTATAAAAGATAACCGCATCCAATGCATAAACAGTGTACGTAGCACTACTCACACAAAATGTATGAAACAAACGCGTTGTAATGAAACAGTCATATAAATGAACCATGCTGTGTGTACCTACCATGCTTGTGGGAGTGAGAAAACACTTGGCAAGGTAACTGTCAGGTGAGCGAGGGGGAAGGGCAGGCAGATCATGGGAGGCAGAGAGAAACCATCATGCATTAGTGATCGGGTGCAATTTTTGACGAAATTCGTCGAGAACTTTTTAGTTTTTTTTAAGTGATAGGTAGCAGACGAGCAGGCGGATCACTAAGCAGGCGGATCGATAAGCAATTGCCGCCGCTCATGGACACTTGCAACACCAGTGGAATTACAAGTGCGCTGCCAACCTTTTAGTCCCTTCCCCCCTTTTTTCGGCTCATCATGCATATTTAACAAGGCTCATGAATATGTGCCATGATATGACACGTTGAAAAGGTTTCATTCTAATTCCCAAAGTTAAAGAAATAACGTTGTTCAATTGCGTTCAAAATATGAGAGGTGATTAAAGATTTATATAAATGTTTACCGATACACCCTGTTCATAAATAGATGATCCTACCTACATTTTATGAATATTTCAGTTGTTTTGCGTTCTCGTAGCGAAACAAAGGTTTTTCCGCGTAGGCGTCACAACAAGGCCAAAGATGGACGACAGACAGACATGGGTAAACATGAAACTTAAAACATTCCCCTTTATGCCTATAAGACGGGTGTACTTCGGGCAATTCCTTGGGTCTATCTATATATAATTCCTTGGTTCTCTCTAAGGATATTTTCGTTAAAGTCATGGGGATCTTATTGATAAAATAAGTCAGTCAAAATCAGAGACTTTATCGCCTGTTTTATAATATAATACTATATTTTGTCAATACTATCCTTAATAAAATCACAAGTTAATTTAGGCCAGTACCTACCAACAGATGGCAGTGGGAGTCGCTTACCTACATAGTGCAAGAGTTTTGCCTTTTCATATTTTCAATTCGCATAAACCTTGATGTTGACTATGAGTTCGACCTCTTTATAATAATAAGTATAGATAAATAATAATAAATAATAATAAAAAATCAGTTTATTTTTCCACCAAAACACTACATATTGTCTTAGACACAGGCATTGGTAACACTTAAAACTAGGTAGGTACTTAGAAGTAGGTGTGCAACCTAAAGTCAGCCAACATGCACTGTTCGGGAGGACTGGAGCCTAAACTAGGATAGTCCTGTATTTCAGGACTCCAGGTACTCCCACCCGAACTATAACCATCAGGTTGCAATATTGATACGAATAAAGTAGTTAAAAATAGCTGGTGATAATAGTAAAAGAGAGGCGTGTATGTATAGAGTGATATTTTTGGGAGTGTACTTGTAAGTGTTTGATTTTTGTGAGTATGTGTGTGCGAGTGTGTGTGTTTGTGAGTGTGTTCGTTGCGCGTGCATTGTATACCTAGATATACCTACAGTTCGGCAACACAAAGGTTGTTAGCGATATTCAATGCTGATGCTTAGGTCACGCGTTAGGCACTGAGCTCTTTCAGCATAGACATTCTTCTACAACTCGTGTAACCACGGCCGAAGGTATCTTGTCGGAATTCTCGACCACTCACAAAGAGGAGGCAGGCATTTCAGTGACATTGTGTGGTGACCTCTCATCCATGCGGCATTCTTAGACTTAACCAGTCAATTTTCACATTTTATTATAATATGGAAAGCCTTTTTTTTAAAAAAGAAATAGTTTTCTTAATTAGAACTGGCCAGATAGCTAATTTGTATTTAAGCATTATATTTGTGGACCTCTGTTGTCTGATATCTGTAGCACAAGTGCTTAAGCTACTTAGTACGGAGTCAGGCTAATGTATGAGTCGTTGTGTGAGTACGTGTGTGTGTGAGTGGTAGATAACTAGTCATCCGATTTACTTTGCCTTTGCAAAATTGTTAAATAAAAAGTAGGTATAAAGTGTTTATCGACAAGCTGTAGCTTTCAATTTGTTAAAAGTAGATTTAATGTATGTACAGCAAACAATTTATTGTCTTAAATTAAACTTCGAAGTTACATTCTCCAAAAAACTTAGAAGACTACTGTTACAGTTAAATTGATTCTTTATGATTGAAATAATGTTGAAATAAGTGGGAGATCAACATGTCCAAGAATCCTCATTTCGAAATGAAATGAACTGTAAGTAATGCTTCAAAAAGGCTTACAATACAATATAACAAAGGCACTATTTCCTGCACTAGGGATTCCCTGTCGTGCGATCGAGGTAATCCACTCTCAGCACCCAGAATTTCAGCACCTGGGATTTCAGCACCTGGCCTAGTCCACTCTCAGCACCTATCGATATTTTTGGCAGGTGCGGAAAGTGGATACAAATTTATTTTTACATTTTTGTCCACTTTCAGCACCTGCAGCAAAATAGTGCTGGCAGCATAACAGTATTAAATGAAAGATATCGATAAAAATCACATGAACGTTAAGATATATTTTTTCAAGAGTTATTCTTTTTAAAACTGCAATAAAATCTATTATGTTATTTTAACATACGATTGCAGGTCAATATAGAATAGATACATACTCTTAATTGCACAACACATTACAGAACTTAGTCCTATAGTAATTTACAAATATAATATCGGCGGCCTTATCGCTAATCTCTTCCAGACAACCTTTGGGTAGAGGAATAATACAGCGAATTAACAATATATTTATTTAAACCACCTGCAACTATAGGTATATGGGTAAATAAGTAGCATGACATGTAGCGTTATTTTAAATTGTCGAGAGTCTTCTAGGAAACTTAGGCCAGAAGATTAGACCAAACTTCATTCGAGGATAAATCTATGAATAACGCTCCGATTCGTACGGAATGACAGCCTTATACCATAGATTTATTGTCGCATAAAAATAATATTAAAGCCCCGTTTGGTCTAGTGATTTTAATACCAGTCTGTGATTTCGGGCTCCTGGGTTATATTTCCGGGTCCAGCAAAAGTGTGTTGCGATTACATTAACTGCATAATTAAATAACATGGTAATTCCATTATAAATACGAGTATATATGATAATCTTCTTCTTGCCACCACTATTCCTCCAAGATGAACCATGGCTGACCGAGGTCTACTTTTCGAATAAATAACACTCTTGATTTTTTAATTTATTTCCGTTTCGATCAAATTAAAAAAATAAACTCCATTTTATTTTTTTTTAATTCAGGAACTTTTTTCCTGTAATAAAATGACCATTAAAAAATGTACTAGCCCAAAATCCTACCTGTTTTTTTAATGGTTTAGCGAGATGTTGCCTTTAAAAATGGCTGCAATCACCTTTAAATTATACATTTTGCTCCAATAAAAAAAATACAAAAATATAAATAAACTGGCAATGAAAGTATTACTTTATTCGCGCTCTTAATAATAAGTACATAATCATTCCAACTATCACGGCCTATTTCTATTAGTTATTGAAGAGTTTCATCGTCTAACAGTCATCATAGTTCAGCATAATACTTTATACGGAAATTCATTAGTGTCATTAGATTAGATTAGTAGAAAATCCACAACCGCTTTAAGCGTGCTATAAAGTTTTAAGAGTTTCCTCGATTTTCCTAATCATCAGGTCTTCACATTGTGACATTGGAACTACGGGGGGAATATATACTCTGTAAAAATGGCGGAGAAATCGGTGAACATACATAAAAAATAAAGTATCATCGTATTATATCCAGGATGGATTTTTATATGCCACCTGAAGGAAAATAGTCATAATAAAATTATAACGCAAAAAATATTTATGAAAAAAAAATGTATTGTACGGAAAACGATGTAGAGTTGAAAAAAAATTGGCAAATTTATTCCACCAATTAGTACAATGATAAGGTAGTAAATAAAAAAAAACCTCTAGAAAATCATAGGTCTTACACGGTTCCTTTACCAAAAAAAAAAACTATAAAAAGAACACTAAACTAGTCAAGTTTCTCTAGGACACTGTATGGAAAAACTGCGCTTTTAAAATGTTTATTGTATTTACTTAATGTTTAAAATATTAGGTATACGTTTAAATGATTTTTATCGATATCATTTATTTAACATCGACTTGTTTAGCAACCAGCACTAGGCTGCTGATTGCAGGTGCTGAAAGTGGACAAAAATGTAAAAATAAATTTGTATCCACTTTCGGCACCTGCCAAAAATATCAATAGGTGCTGAGAGTGGACTAGGCCAGGTGCTGAAATCCCAGGTGCTGAAATTCTGGGTGCTGAGAGTGGATTACCTCGTGCGACAGTGTCATTCGTCGAATAGGTTACGTAGGTACCTAAAATTTAAATCACAGCAAATTTCTGTTACTGTAGATAGATACTCTTTATTGCACAGCACATTACAGAACTTAATACTAATAGTAATTATGTAACTGTATTAACTGTTTTTATATTAAAATTTTGCGTTATGTGTGTGTGTGTGTGCTTGTGCGTGTGTTTTTGTGTCTCTGCGCGCATGTGTGTGTACAATATGTTCGCATATTTCAATAACCTTGTACTGAAGTAACCATTTGGACTGTACCTGTACCAAAGCCTTCCCCATGTTGTAGTTATTGAAGCCATTTTAAGTTATATCTAGGCACGATCCTCCTCACGTGCCCCGAGTGTAGAACAAAAAGATAACGGCAATATGGAAGCTATGGCTGTATACAAATAGCCTTAGTCAGCCTCAAGGGGACGTGCTGCAGCTGCGGCCGTCGAACAAATCTAGGCTTTAGGGGAAATACGAGGAAATTTCGATATATTAATATTATTTGATAATTATTAGATTCTAGTTGTGCTCCTGTTGGGTGGAAGGGAGGGAGAATTCCAGGGAGAATACGTACATTCACAGTAAAATAATGACGAATCACATTATCTGATGCAAAATACTTTCCTTTCATAGATTTCTCATGGGTATAAGATATTTTCCCGCAGTAATCCGGAGTCAAAGCTAACGGAGTATATCAAATTTCAATAATCGTTTGAAATCGTTTATTTTCATCCACTTTCCCATGAGAGTCAGATATTATATTCCCGCAGTAAATTGTAGGCCAAGTGTAAGCTGACTTCATAGATATCAAGTTTTATTGAAATCGCTTGAAGTAACAAACATACACACTCACACAAAAATTCACCTAATATTAGTGAGATAAACTTCAATCCACGCAATGATATCAGGGGATTCAATTTAGCTGCGCTCTCTAAACAAAGCAACGCATTAGGAAATGTATGTAGTGTTTTCGGGTAATCGAGTATTTGGTGAGTTCAATTTCCTATTAAGTATCAGAGTTTACTGAAAATTAAACTAATTCTGTTTGGATCGAAGCGACAAAGCAATTTATATAAAGTCTAAATTTCACATTAAGCAGTTAGTACAATTAAATAAAACACGATTTGAACTCCATACAATATTAGTGCCAGTTGAAGTCGAATAACTTGATCGAAAATGAAATTATAATCCATGCGATCATTTACCTTCAGGTGACCCGTTGGCTCGTTTGTATCATAAAAAAAGAACTTTCAATCTTGACGGCCTCAATGGCGCAGTGGCTAAGGTGTTCGTTAAGCCAAGGCCAAGTCCATTTAGGAAACTACGTTTTCTAAGTTTTCTTGGGTCTGGGTGTTCTGGGTTGACGCCCCCAGGTAATTAACGTCATCTAGTGCTCACAGTACAGGGGTTCCCTAGTTTGAGACCAGGTTGATTGGTGTGATTGTCTGGCGCATTTATTTATTTATCTGGCAACCCAACGCAAACACAGTCGCGCGACTGTTCCTTTGCCCACCTCGTTCAAAGAGTTCTCCAGTTCGTCAGCAATTACAGGCGAGAGTGAACCAACGTCTGTACCTATACGGTGAACACTGATTAAAGCAACTTTGACGGTTGGAAATTCGAATAGGCAGAAATTAATGCATGAATGGTTTGAAAGGCAAACAGCTGCAGGTGGTTTGCGTCATTGAATGAATGTGCATTTACAGTTCAAACGCAGTGCAGTCAAAGGATTTAATGTCCGCTTTGCTGCTAATCTCGACTATCAGCCAGGAACACAGGATGTGGGGGAGTGAGGGTACCGGAGACCAGATAGGGAGGAAAGGGGTAAAAACTCTAACTGACTCTAATGGTGCTGCGTGAGCGGCGGTAATCGCTATAAATGTAACACAGTCTATTAATAAAGTGTTTTGGTAATCATTTATCTTCTATACCATTTATAAAAGGTATAGTAATCTTCTTCTATACTATTTATAAAGAGATAACTTCTTGAGACAACGACAAGGCTTATAGGTAAACCGAAAACACGACACACAAGCGCGATCTAATCGACGCCCAGCTTCATCTATTGGTTCGGTTTGTAACTACTGTCCTGAAGCGAAGTGAAGACGGGCTACTAGTCTTTTATAAAACTGTCCTAATGGCGCATGACAATCCCCGAACAGGGCCGTAAGCGACCTCAGCACTGGCCAAAGCATTACCGCGAGAAACAAAGTTCGGCTTGAACTTAAATAAATCAGTTTCGGTTTCGGGAAAAGTTTAGGTCAATTTTGGCCGAAACCGAAAGTGTCGCCCAAGCTTGATTTTTGTCCAATACCGAACTTTCGGTCTGACACTAGCAACTAATAAATTGCTCTAACTTCAAACCTGTCACATGAGTTCACGAGAGCGATAATTCCGGAGAACTGGGACAACTTATTTCATATTGCACTCGATTTTGAAGGGCAGCGTTTAACTTGTCGTCAAAGGAACTAGATGGAACTAGGAACTCATCATGCCAACTTTGATATGAGCGCCCCAGCCATGTGGAAGTTCATGAGATCGTACGGCGCGACGTGACTCTTTGAATTCCCATGTTTAATATCACGAGTATGAAAATGAAGTAGGTAAAGTCGAAGACGTGACAAACTGATTGAAAAGTAGAAGGTTTGTTGATCGACTAGTTGCGCCAATGACTCAGTCATGGACGCAAATCAGTCAAAATGCAACATAATTATCTACTTAGTTCAGTACTACTTTAAACATTGGTTTGTATAATTCTGGTTCATAATCATGTGTAGTAAACTGACATATGTCCATGTGTCATCCCCATACATTATCACTCAATTTTACAGATGCAAAATGTCAAAATGCATAGAAACTTATCATTTTCATCTGTCAGTTTACTACACATGATTACAAACCAGAGTACACATTTAGTTACCGCACATTTGGTGATGCTATTAACTCAATTTATTGATGATTTTTCTATGTGATAGGTGGCAGATGAGCATACGGATCACTGATAGTAGGCAATTACCTCCGTCCATAGGAACCTGCAACACCAGTAGAGTCACAAGTGCGTTGCCAACCTTTAACCCCCTTTCCCCCAATTGGGCCTCCGGTACCCTCACTCGTTCGACGAAGTAACAGCAGCATGACGAAGTAATAACAGCAGCAGCTCCTGCGCTGCTTCACGCCAAAGCCACGCCTCGGCATGAATGGGCCGGCTCGACCGGAGTGATACTACGGCTATCACTCCGGTCGAGCCGGCCCATTCATGCCGAGGCGTGGTTTTCCCATGTTTTTCGTAAAGCTAACGTATGCCCAGCTAGTGGGTAAGATAAATAGCAACTATGCTTGTTTACTCGTCCGCTAGTAGTTCGGCCCCACCTTCGCTGTCCATACTACAGCCTAAGATCACTAATTAACATCCTAATAAAACAATTGATTTTTCATTATGTGGGCTATCTGGGCCTTACGGCTTTAAAGGTATAAACAATAATATTTTTTTTGTGTTTGCTGTCTGGACCTGGCTAATTAGAGCTCTATCCGAGAATTTAGTGTAAAGGTCTTGGAACCACTGGGGCTTAGTCATTGTGAGTAATTACTCTATGTCCCTAATAGTAATAGTACAACTTGCAACATTTCTGCTTTTCCCTAATTAACAGATCTCAGCTCGGGGATTTACTAGCGTCAAAATGCATCTCGTTAGGGAATGTAAAGTCGAGTGAATTTAATATAATATTTACCCAAGTCATAATTCTGTAATATTTCTTGAATTTGTCTTGTGGTGTTGCCTCGATACCGAGTCTCTGATTCAGCTGCATAAATTAGTGTTTTTATTGAAGTTGTTAAAAAAAGGATTATAAAATATCACCTTTGGCCACACAAAGAAGTTTTGAAACTAAGTTTCTAACCAAAAACAACGTTTTTTTTGAAATTAATTTCGACATCAGAATATATTTCTTCATTCTACTATTTTAAATCTCATTATAGATACAATAATATACAAAAAATAGTCAAGCGCGAGTCGGACACACACACACGAAAGACTCTGTCCCATCACAATTCATTTGACTAAGTAACTCTAAATATTTCTCTAGTCAGGACTGGGGTTGACACAACGACAAATTGTAAATTATAATAACGAGTATGTTTCTAAAACATGCAAAATAACTTTTCTCGAATATGCAAAGTTTATTGCATAAAAATCCTATCTAGCTACTTAGCCACTGCTATGAACTAGCCAAGAAGACTTAATCAAAGTCAATATCAAAATGTTTTTCTTATTTCGTATGTAATCGTGAAGGTTTTTCATTCGTCTTCTATTGTTTGTGTACGGAAATGCTCGTGTGACTTAACTTTTTAAATATTTTGTTATCTCAGTCAGGCCGTAAGTAAGTAATATTACAAATGGTAAAATAACGTGATACACGCTACCCGTGCGGAAACAAACGCTTAACACAAAAGCAATGGCTTTTTATAAAGAGGGCAAATTTTAAACTACTTTATTTTTGATTTTCAGATTTTTCGTCTTTATCAAAAACTAGTGGCCCGCCTTCACTTCGCTTCGGGACCGTAATTCAGAAATGAACCAATAGATGGCGCTGTGTCCAATTACATCGCGCAAGCGTTTCGTGTTTTCGGTTTACCTATAAGCCTTGTCGTTGTCTATAGAAGTTATCTTTTTATAAATAGTGTATTATATATGTAGATATGGGAAAAGTACACTTGGTCGTAGCAAGAGTCTTAGAGCACCTTATGAGATACAATTATAGAGATCAGTTAAGTTGAATTCGCATAATAATAATTTGCTGCAATGAATGAATTTTGCTCATTTTTTGTGCTGAAATGACGCGCCCTACTAAACTTCCTCATTACATAGGTAAGCAAAATTTCAAATATGGAACTCTGTCTTCTTTTTTTTTCTGTCTTAGAGCGCACACACATAAAAACAAACGACACTAATTCTATACTTGAAATTAATTTTAAGTTACGACTAAGTTGCTTACCTTTGGTCTTTCTTTTTTGTTCTCTATTAAGTACTTTATGTAAATTGATGCAGAAGAGCGGGACTCGTGACACGGGCGACGCAAGCTTATTTAAGGGATCTCAATCAAGTGTATTATGTATGAATAGAGACAAATAAAGAGTTATTATTACCTATTATCATTCTTTATTGAAGGCAACGCGTTTAGCACCATGTGGTTTTCAAAGTAGGTTAAATAAACAGTTATCGCCGCGTTTCGATTGGCGTGTCATGCGCTCGGCAGGAAGCCAATAAGTGCGCGTTGCACTCGCGACAACGTCGTTCCACTGATCGGTTTTTAATTGAAAAAATACGGTCGTTTATTTCCTAAATTAATTAATTTTTATACGTCGTTATTCTCACTTATGCTCCTCCATTGTATCCGAAAATAGATTATTATCAGCCGAAAATGAAGTTTCGACTTCAGTCTCATTTTCAATGAGTCTCGTTTTCAAGCGAAAACAGAAAGTGGAAAATAAATATTCAATGAATTCTTAATGAAAAATATTTCCGGTGTCCAGTGTTTTTTCTATGAGCAGATAAAAATTAAATAAAGAGCGAGCACGTTATTATGTTATGTTCTCTGATATTTGTCCTAAACCAAATTACGGCTGGTTTACGACCAAAGATGAAAACATGGCTGAATTTTATAGTCGAAAATCCATAATTATAAGGATCAGACGACAAACAGCTTAAATACACATATCTACACATTTCTAACGCCTTCGCTTCGGTATCAATCGGAAGTTCACTAATCTAATTTTTTTTTATGTGATATGTAGCAGGCGAGCAGGCAGATCACCTGATGGTAAGCAATTGCCGCCGCCCATGGACACTTGCAACACCAGTGGAGTTACAAGTGCGCTGCTAACCTTTTATCCCTCACCTCACTCACTCGGCGAAACACAGCACAGGGGCTGCTTCACGCCGGTTCAATTAGACTACCTATTCAATTTTACGGAGTCATATTCCAATCTGAAAAGTTCTCGTTGCTTTTAGACTAGTTTCTCTGAATACTCAACTACTACAAGAGATAACGAAGGTTGTTTTTGCCTCGACAAGTGTTCTCAACTCCGGGGAACCCCGAACCGCCACATCATTTCAAGCTTTGAGTGACTGTCGATGCCACTAAGTCGAGTAGGCTGTTGTACATGTAAGAATTGTATAGAAAATACAATTAAAAAAAGTATGTTATGTACATTGTCTTCTTAAGTCAGTCTAGTCATTAGCTAAAGGTTGGACTCATATCGGCAGGGTCAATCTATGGTGAAAATCTTTGATTAGCCAAGAGACGTTCGAATGTAACTAATTTGTCAGCTTGTAAAAACCATAACATTCAGACTAGCGACCCACCCTCACTACGTTTCAGGATATTAGTTCCATTCGGTACTAATAGATGGCGTTGGACGTCTATAACAGCGCGCCAGTGTTTCGCCTTTACGGTTTGTATATGTATAAGGTTTATCAATGTGTATCGATAGGGGGCTGATGAACCGACGGATCACGTGAGGATAAGCGATTACTGTCACCCATGAATGGGAGTCCAACCACACCAGAGCAGTCACAAGTGCGCTACTAACATTTGGCCGACCGATGAATGCGAATTTACCTCTTTATAAATAGTAGGCATTTGATTGGCTCGGTGGTGCAGTGGGTAGAGTGGGTCGCAATTTAAAGGGACGGTTAGGGTTCCGGGTTAGATCCAACTCGGAGTCAAAAATTCTTGACGTAGAGCTTTTTTTTTTTAAAAAATCTCGTGCCAGCCCGAAGAGTTGTATTTGTATCAATTAAATTGGTTAGTAAGTATAAAATATATCCCATTATGTACGTGACACAATAAAAATAAGTTTGGGAAACCTTGCCTTGGTACAAATGGTCGTCATAACTCAGCCACAGAGCAAACTTAAATTAGAGTTCCAAGATGTTGTAATAGAGTTAAAAGTCTATGGGCAAGTCGCATAAATAAAATAAAGCTATCGGGTTTAAAAAATATTTTTTCTCGTCATGCCGTTAGGCATAATGCTTAATAATACTTTAATTGTAATAATGAATCACATTTGAAAAGACCTACTGAGTTTCTTGCTGGGGTTTCGGTAGGAATCGACATTTCGAATCAGCAGCTGAAGGGCAATTTCCCGTGCACTTCACATTGAAGTCAAATATAGAGATTTTATACATTCGTCCAAACAAATCTCTAATTCGACAATGTCGAGGGCACGAGGATTGCCCCTCTGATTACATATATTTGGCATTCATAAATGTATGGATTTAATCTAGATAAATCATTTTCTATTCTCGTATAACATTATCTTACTTACGTGGGCTGCAACGACTAGGGCATAATCATTACAAAGACCGCAAACTTCAAGCACGAGAACAAAATGCCACAGTGGTAGGTAGGATATTAGTCAGTGGCTTAGTAAATGTACGAATACTATTAAGAATAACATAGAGGCTAGATTGGGGTAAGGGTATAGTTACGCCTATTCGGGCATTTGCCGTTCTCTCACTCAATGGAAGGACTATATAGGCAAAGGCACGGACGCCTGTTTTCGCTGTGCCTACGCGCTAGTAATCTAAATGTGTAATTTATTGTTTTAGGCACTGTGTTGAAAACCTTACCCCCTTATTTCAAAACGGAGACTAAAGTTATTTAGGTAGGTTTTCTTTATTGCATAAACATAGAATACACGAGTGAAACAACTGTGATAAATAGTACAATAAGTGTTAGTTATGGTTTAAAAATGCTGTTGTCACTTTTACCGAAGTAAAACTGTAATTGTATAACTATTATTACCTATCTGTATTTAAAACCAAACCTAACTGTGGGTGGACCACGTTTTCTAACAAGGGGATTATGGTTTTTATTTACAAACATAGTCGACAAATCAAAATGACGTATCCCACTACCGGCTGACTATAATATACTGTGAAAATACTTTGGATCCAAGTTTGACTTCATACTCGCTGCGTAGTTGAAATGTAGTTGCGCTACAAGAATTTAGAACAACTACGAGACATTATCTGTGCTACGATATTCTAATACAGACAATGTGAAGAGCGAGTAAAGAGACAGAATTTTGGTAAATCCTACTACTATTATAAAGGCGAAAGTTTGTAAGTATGGATGTATGGATGTTTGTTATTCTTTCACGTAAAAACTACTGAATGGATTTGAATGAAACTTTACCACAATATAGCTTATACATCAGAATAACACATAGGCTACAATTTATAAAAATATATTGTGTGGATTGTCCTAAATATGACGGTAAGTGTCAATAATTAACTCCACGCGTACGAAGTCGCGGGCGGCCGCTAGTAACTGCATAAGTACATTTCGATGAAAATCTGAAACGGTCTTGAAATATTTTCCCCCTAACAGTTTTCTTACATAATATACACATACAGAATCTTATATAATTTACGTCTGTTGGTTTCTTACGTACGTTAGAAATTTGATGTGTACTCTGTGGCGTGTCATAGCTACATTTGGTCGGTGATTTCAAGGAAACGGCCAGTAACACACGCTACCCACATCCCGCAATGATTTCCGGAATAGCCTACTAGGGACTGGCCATCTCGGGATTTCGTTACCTACTATAAAATCTGGGGAAGGTAAATTCGAATTTATCGCAGGACGGAATAAGCTGTGGCTGTGGTTTACATATCGTTTTCATGATCGAATCGTTACTGAGATACGACCATGTGTCAACGACGAAGTTTGTTTCTAGGGGTTGTCGTTAAAACATGGAATGGTTATGTATATGATAATAAGTATAAAGGGACATATTAATAGTCAAATCAAGTAATCAAGTTCCATCTTTATCTATATAAAAGCCTTGGGTCTCCTGACCAAATATAGGCACTTGAATGTATAGCTATAACTAGGTCTACTTCGCTTCATTACGGAACTCCTTATGGTCAGTGATTCCGGAGAAATGGCTAGCCTTAGTTCAATAAGCCACAATCTGCCCACTGCCGAAGCATATATTAACGTAGCATTCTCTTATTGGACATCAATTGTTCACTTAGATAAAGCGATGTTATGTATGCGTTATGTACAGATTTTTTATCCTGCGAATTCGACTGCCTCCGTGGCACGGGGTAGTCAATCGCACTTTGAAATGACGGCTACATTTTCGGTTCTAGGTCTGGAAGAAGATAAGGGAATAAAAGTGCACTTGTTTTGCTCCTATCGGTTAGTAGGGCAATTATACCTACCGTGAATGTTGGCTAGCCACAGCATCAAAGCTGTTGTGGATGACTCGCTTAAGTGATAAAGAGCCGTAAGTAATGATGCGGGACTTACCGTGGGTGAGCCGGCGTGAAGCAGCTCCGTAGTAAGTAGCTTAAGCACTTGTGTTACTCTATGTTAACTCTGATTTTAGATCATGTGGAGTACCTAAACCAACAGATGCCAATGTGTCATTCCCATACATTATCACTCAATTGGACAGATGCAAAATGACAAAATGTATAGAAAGTTGACATTTGTATCTGTCAGTTTACTCTACAAAATAGAAACTTACTTAAATTCATAATATACCACCCAGACACTGAAAAAACACGAGTGTTCATCATACGAACATTTGTCCAGCGTAGGGAGGGATCGACCCCACGACCTTTGGCAAATCAGGCAGAGTCACTACCAGATGCGCCATCCGGCAAATATAAACCGGTAATTGTAAATGCGCAGCGCGTTACATTAGTCCATGTGTATGGGGGGCGGTATGGTGGCCGAGACGCAAATTGAGCATTGAATAAATCATACTAGCTCGTATTCTCACAGGCAATGCTGGTGAATTTTTAACACACGCGAAAGGCAAGAGAGACGAGCGTATTTTTGTCTATGCACCGTTAAATTTTAGTCGTTGATTTTTATTTTGCTTTGGTGATCTGACATGCTAAAGGGACTTTATTCATGTTACCTTTTATGAGGGCATCGGGATATAAATGACTTCGTCTCATTTCATTATTCCAACTTCTCAAAATGCCAACCGCTCGCAAAATAACAACTTCTCAGAATGCTAACTTCTTAGGTGTATAGAGAGATAGCCAGATCTTTGATTTGATTGCGTGTGTCTTGTTCCGCCCTTACTGTGAAGTGCACAAGAGTAAGACAATTTTCTTGTAAAATTACATTAAAAATGCATTGCCGTCTTTGGAGAGCTCATTTTGTCCGTCATTGTATGTTTCGTTGAATTTATTTTAGGTATTTATTAAGAAAGGTGATATGATAACATGTACAAGACAGACACTTTTATATGCCAAAGGTGTATTTTGTTAAGATGCTTTTAAGGATGGTTAGCCTTAACAACGATTTCACTTCAGTATACTCCCAATTCTGCGGACCTTAATAAATAAATGAATATCAACTGACTTGGAAAAAAAAATATGTTTTTCTGTGTATAGATACTTAGGCAAGCTGCTCTCGAGAGACAAACACGCTGTTATTATTCATGTACCAGAGGTGTACCTCTCCGCTGTAGCGGCGTACAAAAGTTTGGGACCCAACAAACATTAAGGACATCAATTAACTCGGCCACATTTATTTAGTACCTAAACGGCCCTTATCACCAAATTACCCCGCATTATAATAACAGTTCACTAAATATTATAGAATACTGTAGAATACGAGTAGAAATGTCCTCCCAGAGTTTCAAAGTGGTGAAGATTTTTTTTTATACTTGAGAGTACTTTCTCTCCAGAAGTTCTCGCTTTGACTAACATCAATTAAAAGTTAGAATTAGCTTAAGGAAAGTGCAGGTTTCAAGATATTTTATTGATATTTCGTAGCTAAACTTAAAAGTTGATTTCCCCAGCTGAGTGAATCCTGTCTACCTACCTAGGGATATTGCCTTCACATTTCACTGACAGTGCATAATATATTAGCTACTGGTCGATTGTTAAGCTATTGTTTGGCTAGACAATGTGCCCATTTCGATTTCTATCACTGATTGACTGCTTACAATGATTCCTATTGCTTAGCTATAGTACTCGTATATAAGTTACTCAATGGCTATACACCAAAGTGAATGACAACAGTGCCTATGTCAAAACACAGTAGCTCAACCAAACCCGACCGTTCTAAGCTTGCATCTCCGGTAACCATAACTTTCTGTTTCAACTATGATGTCCCTTTGGACATTTCGAAGAACGTAACTTTGCAAGTTACTTGCACGTTTCATACGAATCCAATTAAATATTTCTTTTTGTATTTGGTAGTAAATCGTCATTTGAAAAATATATAATAATCCAAAAACATCCTACAATTGATTCACAAGCAAAATTAACATATATTTTTTTTAATATAAATGCTCAAAATAATGTAAACTTCAAAATAAAATAATAGTTTCTTTGCGCGATTGCATTTACGTACTATGGTTTTGTGTTTGACTTTTGAACATAGTGACGTGCCACAAGTATTCAGCATGTTCCAGAGATATAAAATTCTATGTTTTCCGATTTAAAATAATCGTGTTCATGAATCATCTTCTGCCATTTTGTTTGTCACTTCAATCAGTACGATGAGAGTCCAGAAAAGCCTACGACTAATAGTTTGGGGCATGAAACAATAGCGATGACTTGAGTGCGCAGAAACAAATTTTAGTAGAAAGTCCATCTTTTTACAGTGCGCAAACTAACGGTCATCGCTATTGTTAGATGCCGCGGACTATACAATAAGACGCTACGCGTTTTTCTTAAATTTGTGTGTTGTTTTGTTGTTGAGTGTCGTTTATTGTTTTGTTTGTAATGCTAAATAAAGTCTAAAAGTGTTTTTTCGCCGATCTCTTGAAATTTGAAATTGAAAGTTAATTCGATTAAAGTTGGTTACAAATCGAGGAATCGATGCCGCTGATAATCGATGTCTAAGGGTACTTCCCTAGTACTAGAACTTTTGACATCTTCCAAAGGGACATCATAATTGGAATAGACATAGACGATATGCCAATTGGGTATTTGATTGTGAGAGTATCAATATTTTTTAATATATCGACTCTATCAAAATATTGGTAAATGAGAACCAATGGCCAACATTTTCAGTTAAAAATATAACGTATAGCTTGTTTTGTGAGCATTCAAAGTTTCATGGGCAAGTCCATTTTTAAAGTATAAAACTTATTTGATACCAAATGCGCGTGCCACTACAGCCGTTTATTTATTTTAAACGTTTGCGCTAGGGCGAAACAATCGATTAGTACTATAATGTATTAAGTATAATTAGTGTAATTATCATGTTGTGTCGTAGGCGCGGATCCAGACCTCAAAAATGTATTTAGGCCATTTTAGGCCCAACGCTCCCTCTCTATCTAAGACTGAACATTTCTGTAGCAAACTTAGTGTGAGGAAACACCTGTCACTGCTAGCTGATCCTACTCGGTAACAGAAGAATATGTTACGTCACAAGTTGTGGACATGTCCACAGTGCCCAGGTGCCACAGGTGAAGTAGGTAGTAAGTATTGTACTAACCACAACGCAGGCGCAGGCTAGTACAATACATACTACTTCACCTTACATTAAAAACCGTACTATTCTTAGGCCTATATTGCATTTATAGTTTTCGTGGAGGTAAGAATTTGGTGGAGTCTTTGACCCAAGGGATTGTGAACCGAGCGGCCGATTGAAGCGGTTTTGCATATTTTAATACCTGATAATTAATTTCCAGTTTCACCCTGTATAAATAATAGGTACCATTCGCGGAAACATTAAAGCTTTAGCCTTTACTTTGTACCACAAAGGTGTTGTGTTATAAAACTAAAGAATATTCCATTATTATTTTATGTCACGAGTCATGACTCCAGAACTCATATTAAATTAATTGCTATTGTTTAGAGGCTAAGCAAACCAACCAGACATTTCTTCTGGCGTAGAAACTTCGCACGAGAGAAATAAATACCCAATTACTTAGTCTTACAAATTGTGCTTACGTAAGTACGTGAATTTATTAAAAGGGACTAAAGGAAGACAGTGTAGTGTCATATTTCGTGACAGTGTCATTGATTAATTAATAAAATATGACACCGTTTCCCACAAGCCTTTGTTTGAATAGTATCCTAGTACGTATTCATAGCCCAGTAAAGGCTATGACAATGTGGAGTATTATTTACCTGAAGCTAATTTAGCTATACATTTTTCAAGCTCTGACATACCTCATAATCGTTTTAATAGTTTGTGGAGCGAAAAGTTAAAGATATAGGTAGCTAATAGATAATAATATGATAGTTAGATAAATGTCCAAGGAGGTAAAATCGGTACCATATCGTTGTCATATCTTTTGGCGCCTAAATTAATTGTTACAATGAAGGTTTTTGCGTAGCGCCATCTATCGCTCTTTTGATTTGAAAAGTAACAACGGCAAATTATATTGGATTTTTTGTAATAAGTAGCACTTACCGACAGGGTTATAATCTTATCGAAGAGCATGATAGGAGGCATGTGGAAGTCGAACACGAAGTACTGTGAACAATGAAAAAAAAAAGATTAATTATCCAATCCTTTAGTATAACAACACCAAACTATAATTTGTGTCCTGATAATGCTTTACATAAATATACGTCATACGAATAAGTACCTAGTACAGAAATAATAAGTCCTCTCTCAGTTCCTCTCTTTATTCACTTGACATTGGCAGAATAAACAATGCGTTACAAGCCATAACACAAACAGTCCTGGTATACCTAAGTGATCAAATTAAGTAGATAAAGGTAAAACCTTTGTAATTATTTCTATTGCGTTGCAAAAAAAAAATGCACTTAACAAAAGTTATGATTTAGTAAACTTCTTTTCTCACTATAGCCGTTAGAAGGTACTTTCAAGTTTGGTTATTAAAAACTTTTCAGTAAGTAGGTACACAAACTTTGGCAGTTACTCGAAGACATTACAAATAAACCACATTGCTTAATGCTTTTGCATACCACGAACAATTACAGCTTTGTTTACTCGGTGCAAAGGATCCCATAATCCGATGGAAGCGAGCACGAACCACGACTTATGAACTAATCTTTGCGTCAACGAGTAAGAGCATAGCTTAAAAGCGATCTTAGTATATGGAAGGTAGATTTATTCGTTTCATTGCCCAGTACACAGATTATATATTTATAACAAAATCAGCCTTCACACAGAGTGTATCGGTAAACCTCTTCTACTATCCATTCTGAACAACAATTATCTTTCGACGACTTTTGGAATGCCGAAATTGTTTTCGACGCCTTATAAAATTTGTATAAAAATTTTAATGTTATTATGCGTATTTCCAAAAGTTACGAAACAAATTTGTTCTTCAAAAGAGGTTTAAGGAGATGTAAATGTTTACCTGCCGATACAAGTATGTACACTTTAAAGTGTATAAATAAAATTCTGTGTAATAGCATCCGTGAGACTTTAAGAATACTGTAAAGATATTCCCGGCCTGTCGTAAGAAGCGACTAAACGGGCCTTTGGAGTACGTGAGCGTACCCACTACTGGGGAGTGGCTTGCTCAGCATACGACTCCTTGGAGAAGTCACTACTGGGTGTCCTGGTAGGTCGCGCAATTAGGATGACTGCATTACGAGATGTCGGTTACGCAATTAAGAGGGCTACGCCACGTAGAGGTAAGCAGCCAACGCGTTTAGCACTGGGGGACTGATGGGGGACTGCGAAACCCCAGGGGTTTTGGTTGAGGTTGTTCCTCACATGTGAGAAGGTGAAGGCCGTGATAGTTTCCAGTAGAAACACAAAAAGTTACCTATGATACATTGTCTCCGTTTGTTCGTACAGCCACACATCAAAGTATACAAAACTGACAAATTTCTTCAATCGACTCTCATCTTACTGCCATACACATCAGGTTGAATATCAGTAGAGGAAATTTGACAGGTTGTGGTAACCTGATGTGTGGCTGACTGTACCGAATTGAATTTTTATTTCACTAACCTCGCTGTAGTATGGGCAGTTGGTGCTTTCCTTGACGCTGGTGTATTTGCGCACGTCGCCGACTTGCACGCAGACTACCGGGTCCATGTTGAGGCCGGCCAGCTGGCGGGCTTCGATGACGGTCACGCACACTTGGAAGTCAGCGGCCTTCAGAGCAGATGGTCCAGCGGTGTCCAGAGCATTGCGGCTGGAACAAAAGTTAAGATGAGCATCAAGTCTGTTTAGCCGACAATAAAACCGAAAGGGAGGTTATCCGTTCAACGCCGAGTTCAGTTACATCTTTTCGCGTGAACGTACCTAATGAAATGTCACGTGTAAAGTATTGTAAAGGCGGTTCCATTTCTTTTTTTTTATGACATTTTTTCTCAATGAAGCAGGATCCTAATAATGCTTTTCTCGATGAAATTGAGCCGAATCGTCAAAAAATAACTAATAGACCGCAAATAGTTAATTTGTGGATGAAGATTAAAACAGAAATTTCAGAAATTCATATCAAAAAATCATCTGTTAAGCTTTATCTAAGTCTTCCATTACTGCGCCATCATTCTTTGTAACGGTCACAAAAGGTATTGACTTCCACCAGCATTTTGGCGATAAAATTTTGATGCTATTTGACTCCCAACACAAAAAAATACAAATGCTTTTTTACAATAAAAATACACATACATTTTTTTGATCTTGGGTGTATCTGTCGGAGAACGGGTGTCCACAAGCATTTCATCTGACGAGACAGAAGTCTGGCTGATGGGGCGGTCGGGCTCGGTCGAGGGCCCCGGCATATCCAGGAGGCCTTGCTCCTCGTCGCCGCTGCTGTCTCGGAGGCCCCTGCGGCCGAAACGGATGAGGCTCCTCATGCTCTTGAAAGTGGACCTCTTAGGCTCGCGCTCGGTGATGGTGACAACTTTATCGGCTCCCATAGAGAAGCCACGCCTGCGGGCAAAAAATGAATGTAATTTTTTTTTGATATCATAAGGGTAATAATCGGAATCGTGAACTATAATATTGTAGACCAGTAATGGCAGTGCCAACGTATGTTGATGCCGTGCCTTCGTGTCCGCTGTCTAAACCATATCGTGCTAACAAATAACAGATAAAAAAACTGAAATCTTTGGACTCAATTTCATTTATTTAGTTATGTAATGAACTAACACTAACACTTAGCGACTGCTTTTAGCCAATAAATTTTTAGATTTTTTTCCCGTAAGAGAAAAATACCCATTCAAACGCTTTCAGTATGAGTGATGATTTCAGCGCTGTAGTTACAGCTACCGATTGATATTTTCTCTAATCCTTAATAATTGATTTTATATTCTGAAAATGGCAAATTGCGCTCTTTTGCGAATAAGAGCCTTCATTGGCGACGATCATTTGGCACGTTTACGCTGTCGGTAACCGGAGTTATATAAGTTTAAAAAATCTATTTACAGTTGTTGTTTTTACAAATCCTGAATTAATAATATACGAGTATTTAAATACACGTATATTTTGAGTGTATTTACTTGATGAATAAACTTTGCTTTGCCACATGGAAAATATTTTAAAAACAGAAATCTTTCATACATTACTATTTTGTTTTTAGGAACGAGCTATAACGGTTTTTTAAATATGTTTTTATTTGATACTAAGTTATACTATGGTAACGTTTTTAATTAGAATTGGAATCGTAATTAAAATACAAACAAAATAGATCTACGTTAAAAAGGAAACAAAGCATTAAGTATTCTAAATGATGTGTAGTCTTTTTTCTCATTTTAGCGTGCAATTCCTGGTGGCGCCCATAGTTGTCCTTTTGGAGCCTAGACCTAGTAGGTATGTAATTATTTTGTGCCTAGTTCATGATTTCGGATTTGGGAAGTCTGGTAATTATACATACCTACCGACCTAATATTAGTAGCAATTTAGGTAAATGTAGGTAATTCCTTAGTTAATATTCGTCAATTTGAAACGATAACTCGTCAAAGGCAGAAGAAAATCAGTAACTGTAAGTATCAATTCGACCATATTTAAGGCACAAAATTGTATTTAGTTGGAACAATTTGCTTACCATAAACCGTCTATAAGGCCGAGTAATGAACCACCTTCAAGCAATTTCTTGTTAAAATTTAAAATTCTTTCCTTTGACCAGCTAAAATCTGATATTGTTAATGTTTGTTTCTGCCGTCGTAAATTGGCCCAATTTAGAATTCAGTAGCGTTTCTGTAATTAAAATAATAAATGCAAAAATATGCTGCGACTTTCAAGTTCTGTAATAATACATTAATTTACTTCCAAGTTTTAATTATTCCGTGTTACTGAAATGTATCCAGCGACCTTGCGCATGAGTTCTGAGGCAGAATACTAAAAGTTTCAGTTTTCATCCCGATGGAGTCCTGATAAAATTAAAGTTAAGTTTCTCGTTAGAGGGCGTAGCTCAGTGGATAAGAAAGCGCCTCTGGAACGGTCGTAGGTTCAAGCACGACTACGTTAATCTGAATTTTTCAAAATGATGTGCGAATATCTTCTATACCTACTATTTATAATGAGATAACTTCAATAGACAACGACAAGGCTTATTGGTAAACCGAAAACACGAAACGCTTGCGCGATGTAATTGGACACAGCGCCATCTATTGGCTCATTTCTGAATTACGGTCCCGAAGCGAAGTGAGGGCGGGCCACTATCTACCAATATTTATCATTTAAATATGCTCCTTAAGTTCTTGCTCATTAATATAACAACATTAGACTCTTAATTATTGCTACAAATGCCTACGTTAATTTTGATAATAATCACGAATTTGTTAGTCTTAAAACTGTAGGAAAAGACAAAATATTGTTTTCAAAGTATCAAGTACTCTCTAGGTACTCTACTACTCAAAAAGTTATTTATTAGATAGATACTTACCTAAAAAAATTTTTTTCTGTAAATAATAACTTAAATAGGTAAAATAAGTTAAAAATTTCTTAGTTGATAATCAACCTAATATGTACGAGATGACAGTCGATTTAAGAAATTAGACGGTTTTGTATACTTTCATGCTTAACGTACATACTTCGCAATAGTAAAAATCAAATGGCAGTGCTACTCCATAGAAGACACGAGGCAGCCTTATGTTAACGTTTCTAAGCCCAAAACCTACAGTTAAGCACGGAAGTCATTTGCTTATCAGACACTCGAGGTGCATCCAGCGTATATTGAAACTATAGGGTCCATCCATAAAGCACTATAATGACAGAAGGGGCCGAGGCGGTGCAAGAAATGTGACATCGTGTGATTAGATTTATGTGACTGCATGTAACAGGATATGTTTATTTTATTTTGGTTATAAGTTTAGCCTCACTCCACTTCAACTTTTAAGCTTAGTGTCATACAGGTGTTTGGCTCGATTATAAAAATTTTTTTTTTTAAACCTGACGAGTATGTGGATGACGCCTTATACTCGAACAAACAGGATTACTCATGGGATGTAAACGAACGACTCTAGCTTAAGCAGCAAAAAAGGAATAAGAGCGACTGAAGCGGGAGGCGCTGAAACTTGAAAATTTGAAGACTCGCCTATATTGTGAGAGTGTTTTATAGTGAAAATCGGAAATACGGAATTTTAATTTAGGCAGCTATGCTAGCCATTGGATTTATCAAATGGTACGATTTTCAATGAAACCTAATTGGAAATTTTCAAAATGGTATGTGCTTAAAGAAATATTTTAATAGGTAAGTATAAAATAGGAGTAACATCGATGTTTGAAGGCTTTTGGGAACTTTCTCATTTTCCCATGCCGCGACTTTAGGTAATCATCATTGCGATAGTTAGGTAATCGTGTGAGCGGTCCGGTAGCTGGATATAAACAAACGTGATCTTACCTGAGGAACCTTTTCCCCACAATCTTCAACTTGCGGGTGCGAGATTCGTCGCCAGATTCGATGTCGACCACCACTTCCTTGTTCTGATAGGACCGCTCAACGCTGGCAATGTTCCGCTCAATATCCTCGAGAGCATGATCATCATCTATGTCCGATTGTGGCGTGGAGCTCTGGATGGATGCGTGGCCGGAGACGTGGCCAGAGCCGTGGGCAGACCCTTGCATGGAACCTTGCATCGACCCTTGCATGGACCCTTGAATGGATCCTTGCATGGACCCAGGAGTGGACCCGTGCACCGACGGCTGGTCAGCGTGGGCGCTCCTGGCGGATGCGTAGTCACTGCGGTATAGGTCTTCCATTGGCATGTTCACCACGTGAGTTGGGGCGATGTAGATAACCTCCATCTCGACGAAAACCTGCAGACAAAAAGAATAATACTAGTTAACATTGATCTGACGGGGGGAAATATAGATAAATAGTATTCTTTATGGCATTTATTAGGTACTTCATTCAGTACTTCAGCTCCAATTGGTGTAGAAACATTGGTGCCGTGGAGGACAGTCTGCCCTAATGACAGAGTTCTCTGGCGACTGTTAATACTTCGGCAAAGAGGCCACGGTACCAGAATGGGCGGGTATGTTGGCATGGGTTATGTCGGACTCCCCCCCGCATAACGGGGGGCTATACCGACTAAAACTCGTGGGGCTGAGACTCACCCTCATCGTCCATCGTAGGAGATAGTCGTAGGGCAGCAGCACGAAGCCACAACGACATCTCCCCAAAATTTCACCCCCCTTTTAACCCCTTACAACCCCCTTTTCGCAATAAAAAGTAGGCTATGTCCTTTCTCAGGGTCTAGCCTAGACCATGTTATACCAAATTTAATTCAAATCCGGTCAGTAGTTTGACGTGAAAGAGTAACAGATAGACAGACAGAGTTACTTTCGCATAATTTATAATATTAGTTAGGATTAGGATTAAGGTAGTTTCATTCCAGGGCCCGATGTTTTTTCTACCCTGAATAGTACCTACCTTAGTTAATTGACTGTATGAAAATCTATTGCGAAATTTCAGTATTTGACAAAAACATTGTTAGTTCAATTAAATTGTTACATAGTATTTGGAAGGGCAATACAGAAGTATTCCGCTTTGATTCGGCTTGAAGCAGCTACTTGAAAAATCGTAAAAACGTACAACTAAGTAAAAATATTTGTCTATATTGTCGTCAAAAAAATAAACAAATTTTTTCAAGTACGTTTTGAATACAGAGTTTCAAGTTTCGCAGTACTTTTTTATTAGAGTTCTTTTTGTAGGTATGCGTGATCGCTGAATTTCTTTTTTATGTGACTGCAGATGAGCAGACGGATCACCTGATGATAAGCGATTTCCGCTACCCTTAGACATCCGCGACAGCAGTTGAGTGACAGGTGCGCTGCCAACCTCTAACCCCCCTCCCCACAATTGCGCCTCCGGTACCCTCACCCACTCGAGGAAATACAGCGCTGCACCCAGTCTTTAGTGAGGCCATGGTATCACTCCGGTCAAGCCGGCCCATTCTATTAAAAAAAGTAAGCAAACTGTAGGCAGGGGTGATTTACCCTATATAGCGTCGCCCGGGTGCAATCATAACCCAGCGCCCCCACCAATTGGTGGTTAGGTAGGCACTAGAAGAATTTTAGCTAGACTTGTGGATCTTGAAGGGGGGGATGGGGGGGAGGGGGAGGTAACAGTTTGGTTGTGGCCGCATGCTCCGCTACGTGCGAGCATGTAGCGAACGCCTTGCACTTTCGGCGCCCCCTCGCACATGGCGCACGGGTGCACCGCACTTCTTGCACTAGGTACCTAACCCCACCCCTAACAATAGGTATATGTACTCGAGTATTACAATCCTGCTAATTTGTTATACAAGATGAAAACCCTGACCTTTCGGGTTATGAATATGTTTTGGTGGGATCATAATTTGTAAATTCGTCGGCCGACCTCATGCATATTTTAGGCAGAAGCCTTCATTGGTGCAAACTGTGATATAGGGGCAGGTCAAATTATCACAAAATGTACCTGGGTACGTACAGTCTACGAAACTACTTACTTACACGTTGAAAACTTGATCAGATGCACATTTTAACAATATTTCTTAGGTTTATAAAACATTGTCAATAAAATTTGAACAAATTACCATATAAAACACTAAAGCCGTATTTTGTTTTAATTTTATAGGTGATGTATGTGATAGGTGGCATACACACCTGCAAGAACAGTAGAGTCACAAGTTCGCTGCCAACCTTTAACCCCCTTTCCACAACGCAGGCGCTGCTTCACGCCGGTTATCTATGAGGCCGTGGTATGACTCCGGTCGAGCCGATCCATTCATGCCGAGGCGTGGCTGTCCCACGGTTGTAGTATAACACTATTACATACTCGTTTGTTTTTTTTAATTGGTTTGGTGAATGAAATATTCAAGTTATAGTAATTAACGGCACGAATAGCTACACTTTTGTTCAAATAAGTGCCTACAATTTACGATTTAACACAAAGAAAATCCATGCGGTATCATAATTAACAAGAACTAACATTAAAGTAAAATAAATTGCTCCCGTACTTTTAGTTAGGAAAAGATTTTCACGACAGTGTAGGGCTTAGATTAAAAATTCTTTAAGTCCGCTGTAAAAATGAAGCATGTACCCAGAATAACAAAGGAAAGATTAAAATGCATTAGCTTCAATAAACGGCGGCTATTCAGGTCGCCAGCAGAGACTTAATTATTTAGCTACATTTTTCCAAGTAGGTACGTTATTGTAAGAAAGCAATAAAGCTAGGTATGAATCCTAGGAGCCCAGGAATGAAAAGGATTGCGGAAGAGCGATGGTAGCTCAGTGAATAAGAACGCGTATCCCTAACTTCGTGGGTCGTGGAGCATTATCATCATCATCATTTCAGTCGATAGACGTCCGCCGGACATAGGCCTCATCACTGTTCTCCACCCAGATCGGTCCTGGGCCAGGATTTCCCGCGACCCTCACTAGATCGATCGTCTCGCTCAAGGTCCTTTCCGCCCCAGCGGCCGTCGGTTCTCCTCGCTGTGTACCCTGCCCATTACCACTTAAGCCACGCATTTCTTTGGGGGCTAAGTCTGCGACCTTAGATCAATTGCTGGTCTCATCATTTCTGACGCAACTTTTCTTCATCATTTTTTACGCAAGGAGATTCCGAGCATAGCCTTCTCCATTGCCTTCTAAGTGACTTTGAGCCTTCTTAAGCGGCCCATTGTAAGCGGCCACCTTTCGGTTCCGTATGTCATCACTGGCAACACACACGCATTAAAAGACTTTCGTCTTGAGACAATGTGATAAGTGGGTCGTTAGGCATGCACTTTGCATATTTCTAGCATCTGCTAGGCGGCAAGGGAAAACATCGCGAGGAAATCTGCACACTTCGGATAGTTTCTGAAAGGTGTAGCCTTGACTCAGTTGGTCTGACAACTCATAATGTCGGATTGTTGAGATCCGTATTCCGGAATAGCGAAGGACAATTTATATCTAAAATGTGGGATGGACAAATCTGGTAACTAATTAATACAGTCGAGAACAAAAATAAATAGAATAATAGGTGAGGGCAAAAGTGCCAAAATGGCGTATCTATCGATGACATTCCTTTGTTTCTTAATAACTTGTATCTTATGTACGCGATGTGCTTGTAACTTAAGTCTTGACTGACCGGATGGAGCATTTGGTAGTGACCCTGCCTCATAAGACAAAGGTCGCGGGTTCGAGCCCCTCTCTGGATAAACTTTTGTGTGATGAACAAGTGTTCACTGAGCAAACACAAGTGTGTTTGCTCAGTGTCTGGGTGTTATTATAAGTATTTATGTATTATGTTCGTGTTTCCTCTGTTGTCTGACATCTGTAACACAAGTGCTTAAGCTACTTATTACGGAGTCAGGTCAATGTATGAGATGTTGTGTGAAATTATTATTTATTTATTTAAGCCATACAATATCTAAACTTTACTCTTAGGTTTGAAACTAGGTAAATAAATAGCAACACTTTTGCCAATGTCCTTTTTATCACTTATCGTGATTTTTATCTCGCGTTCGAGAAAAGTGAATTAGCATATTTAATGAATTTGATTATGGTAAGCAGCTTTTGAAAGCTGAAGTAACTCAGTTTTTGCATCACAAGCAAGCAAGTAGAGCTGTGTCATAACTTGTTTATTGTATTTTATGGTTGATAAAATTAGTACCCCCCTGTCATCTACATTCATAAAGAGTAAAGAGAGCTTTTTTAAGATAATCTATCTACATATATTTATTTTAAAGAGGTAAAGGGTACGGACAACGAAAAAGTATTATACGCAAGACAGCGGACGGTGTTAATATATCAGAAAGAGACTAATTTGAGAAATATAAAAAACTGACATTTCTTGGCTGCTGTCATCGGTGTCAAGCTAAGTTGTGTGGAACTATTAATTTTGTTATTAACTTTTTTCACTGTAACCTCAGTTTTGTCAAGTACTTTTTTTATTGTGACTTCAATTAACAATTATAATTCTTGAAATTATCATATAATATTGAGTGTTACCCGTTTCAATGAGCCTAGCCACGCCCTTGATTTAATTACGTATTTAATCTCATAATTTTCTATAGATTACAGGTAGAAAACGTTGCTAGGAAGAAACTGGGTCAAAATATTACCAGGGGCGGCTGTTATCATTAAAATTCAAAGAGTCCGAGCATAACAGATTACTCTCGTAAACAAAAAGGGAAATTGCGTCATATCACAACTTAAAATTTAGATTAGGACTGGTTGCTATCTCTTTCGATCTTTTACATAAATCGTTTAAAGAAATCTGCGACTGACTCTATGGCAGGTGGGGACCCATTTTTAATATATTGTATGCCTATTTAGTACCAACATTGTCATATTTACTGTTCTAGTAATTGGTGTACCTATCTTTTTTTGTTTTGTTTGTAAGTGGTCAATAAATGCTTACCTACTTTCACAAGTAAGTAAGAGTAAGAAGAATAAGGTGAATGACCAACGCAACTTATTATCAGACATCAAAGTTCCGCAGATAACTTATGGTGAATTAACAACATTTCAAAATTTCTAAGCCCTAAAATAAAAAATACCATTTCTTTGTTTTCTTCTCCTGATATCGAGAATATATCAAAATATTTTTTATATTGCTTATTTACTGAGAAAAAAATTATAACTGAAAACTGAAAAATGACGTCATACTTACACTGAAGAATGAAATATTTCCTTTGCCTATACCTTCTCCATTGCTAAAACTGATAATATCTGTGAATTAACTGTCATGTGTCTTCAGTGACATTTGTAAAAATAATTCCTCGTACTCATTACAATTCTCATAAATTCTCATTTATAATCGTTTACAACAAAGAAACTATTGCGTATGTGCCAATGAAGGATCCGAAATATTGTTGTGTCCCTATCTGCACGAACAATTCTATTCATGCTCCGGAGAAATCCTTTTTTTCATTGCCAGTGTCTACGAAGTAAGAATGGTGCAATGCATTGGTTATTAAGAAATTAACTGTTCTCTGCGTGTTTTGTACTTAGAAAATTAATGAAGACGGTGAAAGGACGGGTCAAATTGAAAGCTAGATTGCCATCGTAGATTCATAGGTGTATAATTATTAAAATTCAATAAATAAGCTTCACATAGGTAGGTACTTAAGTAGTTATTTATTTACACAAGGTTAATAAAAAATATGAAACATTTTACATCTTTTATTTTGCACTCTATACTTTTTTGAAACATATAATTTTTCCAAAATACCTAAGCAGCATCTATTATTTTTTTAACACAGAGCTCATCATAGTCAGCCAGAACTTATGTATCAGCACTGGACGGTACACAAATGGACATCTCGCTTTAATTCTACGTATCCCACCGCAGTGTCTACGTAGGCTTCCCGCATAGCAAGTAATGCTTTAGCACTACGTAGTTCAGCAACGTTGTAGCAGTCGTTCTCTTGCATGAACTCCAGTAACATTAGATAGTTTACTCTTGGCAAGTTTCTACTATCAGCAACTTGAAATCCGTCGGAAACTTTCATTTATTTAAATAGTATGGGAAAAAGGGAGGTTATAATTCTATGACAGACAGATGCAAGACATAAAATGAAATTGTCAATAGTTGTCATGTATTCCTCAGTAAGCACAGAGTATATTGTATCTCAGTAAGTATGACGTAATTTGGCGCTTACGTCTGTTTAGAATACGAAGGATTAAAATATGTTTTTTAGGTATCTTATAAACATAATTTCGAAAAAACAAAAAATATGGGTCGCTTTATTTTATATCTACTTTCATATAAAACAATAATATAGACATGCAAAAATTATGAAATGTTGTCAATTATGATGAATCATACATGTAAGGAACCTAAGACCGCACCGCGTACACCAGTATCAATCTCGTATAGCTCAAGTACCCACTCCCGTGAAGTATTCCAAATATTAACCCCTCTTGGCAATGTTTACCGAAACTTGCTCTTGTGACGCGTACGACACCACGGATTTTTGCACCTCAAACACCTACATAAATATTAGGGTTATAATACAAATAAACATAGTTTGAAGACCACCTTACAAGATAGAAGAATTTTGTATCATTTTAATTTAAAATATAATCATAGTTACACATTTTAAACACTTTTTTTTGTATATGGCTGCTATCGTGCCATAACGAGCACATTTAACTCTGCCAACATCGAGTGATTAAAGAGACACGTTGTTTAAATTAAAATTGACCGGTGTGACGAGATTATTTTCTGATTTTATTATTAATTGAGTTTTTACACCATCTAGAACAAAACAAAACAACAAATAAACAAACACATTTAGACAGCACAATGTCAAGAAGGAGATTCGTTTATTTTAAACACTGTCCGAAACGTCCTGGTGCCCTCATGATTTCCCTCGCCTGTCAGCTAATTACAATTTTTGTAATTAATAGTAATTATGTATTTATAGAAAGACGCACATAGATTTGAAAACTTCTGTGATGCATGCTTGGATTCAATCCAGGATCTTCCGTGTAGAATGTGGTTATTCACTTAGCTAAACATTGCACCACTTTAATGACCCTGATACACCTGGTTGACACTCAATAATATTGCTAATGATTTTCACATCCAACCTCTGTATTGTCAAACTAAAACATTGTTTGTGGTTCCTTAAAATTTCAGGGGTATATTTGATACTGCGTGTATTGTACGAGTAGCTTGGTGTCGATACAATCTCGACATGTATTGTTTATTTGGTCGGTATTGTGAATCGGGAATCCATACAACTTGAAATGGCAAATACAAAATTGCGGTCGTAACTTCCCGATAAATGCATTTTTCGTAGTGGATTCGTTTCTGAATTTCCCGATCCGACTGATGCCATATTAAATTCCATCTTCGACGCAAAGTTCTTGGCGCGCTCTGATTTTAAATGAAATAGTGATGAAATATTCGCAAAACTTTATGTTGCAGTTCTGTCTTTAGAACTGTTTTACATAAACCCAACACGACAAGCGGCGAATGTTATAGAAACGGCCCGTCTGAAAGCACGAAACACATCACGTATTTATAAGAAATTCCCAAGGAACCTAAAATTTGCTTCTCAAAAGCTTGAGAGGTATAATAAGTTGTGCTGTAGAGGACACACCACACTCTGAAGTAGCCAAATGTCCGGTAGTGTGGAGAACAAGGCGCACTCTCGTGAAGATGGCTTCACGACCGGACCTACCGAGATTATACCGGACATATGGACGTCCGGTAGGGTGGAGAACTCAATCTCGTGAAGCCGTAAGTCAGTGTGACGAAAATGGCACACCTTCGTGAATTCGTAGATACCTTTCCCAGCTAGGGTGTGGAGAACAAAGCACATCTTCGTTAAATTATAAATCCGATAGTGTGAAGAACAAGGCGCACCCTCAAATTTATACATATGTGAATTTAATATTTATTTGTTATTACTTCCATTAAGTGAGTTATCAAGTGGACAACTTGCTATAACTTATAACTTGCTATAGATTTGATAAGACTTAAAACCGGTGATTTCTATAAAGATAATCTGAAACGCTAACCACTTGACTTTCACTGACTTCGACTGTTTGACACTCTTTTTCAATGTCTGCTTACTTGACGTTGACAAATTATGCCCTCTTTAACAAGAGGGTAAAGTTCATTAAAATATATAAACTACGTTTTCCTGACAATGGAAGCAGAAAATGGAAGGCTGAAGTATTGCAGTGATGAAATACCAGTTCATATAAATACGAATAGTCGAATGAGTTTCGTCCGAAATATTTTTTGGCTAGTATTACGAAATTGAACCGAAAACTCAATTATTCCACGTTGGTTATCATTTCATCATGCATATCATGTTTACATACCCACTACGATGTACTGCAATATTTTTTTTGTAGCTCAATGGAACGTAATGAATTTCTGTGGAGACTAAGTCGAAGGTTATGGTGTCGAAAAAGCCGCGTTAACTTTACTTTTAAATGGGTATGTACGTAGTATTTTAAGTTATTATGATGAACTTTTTCAGACTTCCGAAGTCATCCATTTAGCTCACAGCAAACAGGGGGGACACTTGACTCTAATTAAAATTTGCATTTTAAAAGCATTTTACAAAATAATTAATAGAAAGAAACGTTATCGCAAACCCAACCCCGGCTGCAAAAGTCCTTTCAAATAATTTTAATCTTTCATAAAGCTGCGCTTCACTACTTTCAGCAACAAAACCTGAAATGAAAGTTCTTATGAATAAGAAAGTATAGTATTGAATATTATTGGTAGCTTTTAGCGTTCGCTCTCGTAGTGCTTTTGGTTGCTTGGTCTGAAACTTATCTTAACTTAAAACTTATCTTCTGGGATAAGCTTTGAAAGCGCCTTCAGACGCTCACCTGAGGATATCCACAGCTGCGGCAGCGCATTCTCGAAGTAAGAAAAAATGTGATAAAATATGCAAAGGAAAGAGAGAACAGATTAATTTTGCTAGGATCAGATTTGACCGTGGCAGAGCCAAGCTATGGCGTGAATGGGCAACTCGACCGGAGTAATACCTGAGTCTTACAGAAACATCACAGGCCACAATCGCTAGTTTCGTCGATTCGTTTCCTCATAGGGTACGGAAGATTTCTATTCACTAGAATTCATAGACGCGCTTGAGTTGGTGCACTCAACTGCAATTACGAGTAACTAGTTAGTTGAGTTTTTGCAACCAGTCAACCGCAGCTCTAACATATAAATAGCTCTTTCGTGTTTGGATTTTTCCAACCATTTTGGTCTGCTTTTGGGAAACGGTGAGCAAACGTACCCGTTTGGAACAAAGCTTGCACTTTTAAAATGTTTCATGCAAAATGATAAATGCTTTTGCTACTGTATTTAACGGCCTCTCAAAACCATTTTGTGTGTTTTTTATGTTTTCTAAAATAACAACTCATCTGGGCGACTAGAATGTTCAGCATCATTTATATTTTACTCTCATCTGCTGAGATCAGTAGCGCTACCATGAGTTGACATCTAAAACTGACATAACGTAAACTATTGCTCTGTCTCTTTCAAATGCATTACAATGAAAGAGACAAAGCGATAGTTTTCGAAAGCGAGGATAGTATTTCAAACTCATGGTAGTGCTACTGAGTTGAAATTCAAGATTCGGAGAGTTTGGTAAGTTATCCATTCGGCTGCCATCTCTCACATGTGTCTAACTGTCCTCGCTAAAATTCATCATATCAATATTTAGTTGCTGCTTTTGATGGAGTAGATAGAGACTTACCTATATCACTTATTAAGTTTTTTTACTTCAACCTGCATTATAGAACATCGTTCAATTAGCACCCGAAATGCTTTATTTCCAAAAAAATATTCAAAGTGGCGTCATAAAGATCACTGTAACACGGAGCGGTCCCTCCCTGCTTCTCTTTTTGTATAGAAGAAAATCCCGAAATGAAGAGAGAATTGGCCACTATTATTACAAATAATACCTGGGCGTACATGCATTCAATAGGCTAATTGAGCCATTGTATTCGTATCTCTCGTGGTTCACTGCAAGAGGATTTTCATAACTTGATAGTTCACAGTTCACTCAACTAGGCTAACAAACTGTTCTATCACAAAATACGTCCAATTATAATAGGAAGCCGCGGAATGCACGCAATACAATAGAATGTTTCCCGTATTTTATGAACAACGAACCTACACTGAACAAACGAACAAATGGACCGTCAGATATTACATCCTCATAATATAATATTATTCCGGAATAATATCACGGAAGTTGCTTTATGCCTCTTTAGCCATGTTGAATAGCACCAAGCAACGAATTATCTTAAATTTCCTTCAATTAGCTACAAATTCTTCGAAGTATTTGAATCTATTGAAATGTCTTTTGCCACATAATGTTTTGATGGAAAGTTTTACCTTATAATAAGTTACGAGTATAGAGAACAACTTTGTAGTTTGCCGCTTATTACAAGTTCTGAAATTCACCCTATCATTAAACCTCCCTTGGTTGAGGAATATGGGGGTAGTCAGTGTGCGATGCGGGTGGAAAGATTTCACAGTCAAAATATATTTTTTTTACTTATAAATCACTAGCGGCCGCCCGCGACTTCGTCCGCGTGGAATAGTAACTTTTTACCCCCCTTTCAACCCCTTACAACCCCCTTTTCGCAATCAAAAGTAGCCTATGTTCTTTCTCAGGATCTAGATTATCTGTATACCAAATTTAATTTAAATCCGTTGAGTAGTTTTGGCGTGAAAGAGTAACAGACAGACAGACAGAGTTACTTTCGCATTTATAATATTAAGTAGTATGGATAAGTATATTCACGCAAAGACTTATTTTTTGATGGGATTATTTTATTTTATTCATATAAATGGGTACACCAAACATTTTTAAGTGTTATACTAGAAAAAATAATCCAATAGTTTGAAATCTAATCCAACGTTACTTTTTATCGTTTTAAATCGAATAAAGCCCCTTTAGCGTGATACAAGTAGCGAAAATAAATTTACTGGCACTGCTTCATACCGAATAAAATATCCTTTAATAAAAACATTAGTCTCTATAATGATCATAATCAGCATTTGAATGAATGGACAAAGTTTTCTGGATAAATATGATAAAGAAAACAGTAACAATATTTTTCTGGTAACTCCTTTCGTTAGTAGTTTCTCTGCAATACTAGTAGGTACTAGTAAGTGTAAACCATAATATTATGCAAAATGAGAGTTAATTTTAATTCTGGACTGTACTAAAAAGCTCGAATGAGCTGCATAGTGTTTTAACTCCCAATTTAAAGTACAATGCTAATGGAATTTCATTCGCACGTATAATAATAAAACTCAATACCAAACAACAGAATACCTGATCAATCAAAATTCGGATTAATCCGATTCTGTTCAGGAGTTACGACTCCATTAAGTCAAAGAAAATAAAAAGCCACAGAGAATCGACGCTGCTGTTATTCGCTTTGTAAATCCGTTGTGACCTGGCGGACTAAAATAAAAATGTACAGACATACGTATTTTGGCTTTGTGACACCTCCGCGCCACACGAAGCACATCTACCGGCTAGTGATGCGAGCGAGGACCAGTCCAATCCATTCGATCCATCACAAAAACATAGCTCGTAACTCAGTTTTGTGGAACGGGTTGGCTGCGGCACTATTTTCCGACGGCTACGATTTAATGACATTCATGTGAAAAGCGTGCCCCTTTGTAAAATGCCGAGCCTCCGCGACCTCTCTGATCGTTATTTAGTGCCAATTCGTACCACAAATCGAAAAGACAAAACACTAGCGCGATGTAATTGACGCCCAGCGACATCTATTAGTTAAAATAATAGCTCGTAACGAAGTGAGGTGGTTACTTGATAAAAATTATGTTTCTTATGTATTTAATGATCAGTTTAGGTGTCCAGTCTGAATCTTTATTTGGATAAGTACCTAACTTTTTTTTCGTGTGTATGTAGTGAGTTAGCTATATTTATGTAAATTGTTCTCTTTTTTTTTTGTAGCTTATGGCAGTCTTTCAAATAAAAATGTTTTTGACCCATCACTACCTGACAGACTGCAGATGCGAAGCGCGTCTAGATTAATGAAAAAACAAGCCTATTTCAGTTAAACTTTAGGTTCAATTTAACTTTTTCTAAAACACCTACCCTTACTCAAAGTGCAAAGGTAAATTGTAGTGTTTCATTTGGCCACAGTTTTTGTAATTTGGGTGGAATTCTTTGTGCATATACGGCCGAGTGAATATACAATTTTAATGTTTCTTGGCTCCGTATCTACTAAGAATCTTAAGCATTTTGTACTTCATAACTATATCAGTTAACAGAGAAATAACAGGTATTGCTGTAAAACATATATATTAAGCTCAGTCACTGAACCAACATTAGTGTTCATCAGACCAATTTTTTAAGATTCTTATCTAAAGTCTATTTCGGAGCATATTGTATACTTATGAGGACTTTTACGAAAGTTAGAGCTCGAAGATTGCTAGGAGAAAGTAGGGGAATTTTATTAGTCGTCATCTTTATAGGTATGGCTCCAGCGACCCAAAACGAGTCTTAGCCTCCGAAAAAACAAGAGAACGATCGACCTAGGTATTGCTGGAAAGATGTCGTCGAAAATAATCTGCGAAAACTTTACGCTGATGACTGGCATCAAGTAGTATGGACCAAAATATCTAATAAAAATGCTTGTCATATTATTATGACGTGCCCAATCTTTTCAATCTGGCGTAAATCGACAGAACGTGATTAATTCAATCTCACGCAACTCCCACGGATCCGGTCTCCGAACTACCTAAATATTTATATTTTTTATAGTATAGATAGGCATTTGGTAACTATACAGTACAAGTAACTAGTACAGTTGTAAATTCTGACGTAAATTTTATTCGGACATTATTTAATAAGTAAAATTGCAGCACTTAAGAATAAATGCAAAGATTTGCTATACCAAAAATAAAAATTACCTTTAATAATTAATAACACTTTAAAGGCCGTCAAAATGATTAAAATACTTAGAGTCTTAATTTGCAGATTATCTATGAGATGAGTATGAGTGTAAGTATAGAAAAAACTATGATTAATTAAAACATATTTTAATAAATCAAAATAGAATTGAAATGCATGTCAAGTATTGTTGTTTAGAATCTTAGAAAATTGACTATTGTATGCCTATTTAGGTAATGCGAGATCAATTTCATGTTTTGTAACATCTTCAACAATTTATTGTAACACCGCAATTGAACAATAAAGATTTATTTTAGCAGTTATTTAGCAGTTCCAGATTGTGTCCTCATTTTATCTGGCAACTTAGGGCAAACGGTTGTTGCAGTCTCCTTGTCACTTTTAGGGACTAAGGATGTGGAATGCTAGCCCCAATGATAGCCCTAGGATGTCTTGGACAGCGTGGACACTGTTGGTTACCCCTTAGCTGTAACTGTACAGTAGGTACCGATAGTTGGTTCAATATCGCTCGATGCGCAAGACTAAAGACGGAGTCATACGTTAGAAAGATACTAATTTGAGAAATGTATCGAATTTTACATTTCTTGACAGCTTTATCCGGTATCAAGCTAAGTTGTGGAAACTGAAGCCATAGAGGATAAATATATACTTAAGCAAATCACGCAATCATCAGCTTATAATAAATAACATTTTTATAGAACATAGGTATTTTGATAAGAGCAACAGAAATAGGTATACATTTTTCTAGTTTTTATAGAACTCATAACACCGCACCAAACTGTAGCGCTACCATGAGTTGACATCGAAAACTGACATGACGTAAACTATTGCTCTGTCTCTTTCAAATGCATCACAATGAAACAGACAAAGCGATAGTATTCGATAGCGAGGGTAGTATTTCAAACTCATGGTAGTGCTACTGGTGCGTCAAGTTGCCGCCCAATCCTCTAAAAGAGGAACACTTTGTCAAAGGTCGAAATTAATGTGAAATACAAAACATTTCATTCCTAAAATTGTTCATTACTTTGCGTTGTTATGTGAATATTTTAATAAAGCTAGTATTCACATTTTGCGAGTTGGAGTTTCGAGTGTAACTTTAAATTTCAGAACCTGCACCTGCTTTGGAATGTAAACCACGTGAGTTTAATTAGCAGTGAAACACCTTTGCTCCGAAGTGGGAATATTAAAGTTGGCTCGAGCATTTCACATCATATGACCGAGTTAGTTTTGGCACAGTAAGTATAAATACGACGATGACTCCTAGTTTGTTTAGTTTAGTGGTTGAAGTGGTCGTGCCGTGATCATCATGGTCCTGGGTTCGATTCCGTGGTCTAGCAATTAGGTATAATAATAATAATAAATTGAGACAACATCACATACATTGTCCTGGTCCCAAACTAAGGTTTTCCCTTGTGCTATGGAAACCAGAAACAACGAAGGAACTAAAAATACCCAGACCCAAGACAAATATCTGTTTCATCAACAAACATTTGTCTTGATGCGTGAATCGAACCCGCGACCCTTGCGTCTCAACCGGCGCTCAAACCACTACGCCAAATGGGTCGTCGTATGTTTCGATTTTTTAAACATAAGTCGTGTTTGTGATCACCATTCAACATTATATAAGTGCGGTGATTAAGCCTAATAGCATTGTAGTAGAAATTACTTGATTTATAGATATGACGCCGGCTTATATCAAATTTATAGAGAGCTGTTAAGTTATAAAATTAATTTAATTCTTGTTTGACAGGAACATTTAATTTTTAAAGTTGGTGGGATCATCAGTTATGACTTGGATAAGTTTATTCTAAATTAACTTTTGTTTTCTTGCAGCTTCAATATTAGCCTCAGTTTTTCGTGTAAAAGTGTATTTGTTTCAGTTGGTTTAAATTGTTTGTTTGTTGTTTTTGTGTTTTCCGCAAGACTAATGCTATGAAATTGGTAAAAAACACTTACTTATTTTTATTTAAAAATTGCGCAATTGATTGATTGTCTACTAGAAATTTTAATTCACGCCAAAACCTGTCGCTTTTGCTTTTAATCAAAAGCTAGAGTGCAAAAAGACACTCAAAAGTAGTGCACCAAAAACTATACATTTGCAGAGAGACCGAAGATTCCATGAGCGTACCCAGGGGGGGGAGGGGAGGAAAGCTGAATCATGTTGTCGTCTCTACTAATATAACTTATCTAGTACGTTTATCGATAGAAACGAAAAAAAAACCGTTTGGGGAAAGGGTTCAAAGTCGGTAACACACTCGTACGTAGATACTCTTCTGGTTTTGCAGGTGTCTATTTACCATCAGGTGATTCGTCTGCTCATCTGCCACCTATCACAAAAAAGACCATAACTATTTTAATTTAAGTTTTTTATTCTTTATAAGCACCTAGCTTGTAAAAATCTGATTTGCCCCCCAGAACCTTGGAAGCTTCGATATTGTTACAAATAGATCCAGTTTAGTAGCTAACAATCTTCTATCTTCTATACTATTTATAAATAAAGAGAGAACTTCTATAGACAACGACAAGGCTTATCGGTAAACCGAAAACACGAAACGCTTGCGCGATGTAATTTAGCACAGCGCCATCTATTAGTTCATTTTTGAATTACGGTCCCGAAGCGAAGTGAGGGCGGGCCGCTAGTATATACATATAACCACTGTGTTTTGTAGTGTACCAAAAAGTAAAATTGGGCTGGTATCCTCTCGGCTTAAGCCTCAGGCACCTAAAAGGACAATCACGATGAACAAACGTTTCTTGCAACAATCCAAGATTGTGTTTGCTTATCTCTCACTGAATAGAATGAAACATAACTCCCGGGAAATATGAATGTCGCAAATTGTAGCATTGTTGCTGAATAAAAGTAAGCAGTACTTCTCACACCGTATACATTGTTTAATGAAGGCGGAAACAAGGGTTTTTAAAACTGTAACCGAAAAAGAAATTTAGTTTTTCTCGAATCTTTGACACTTGCAGAATGCACTTTGTTTTTTTTTTCTAATATGAACTCCACTTTATTAAGATGGTCATATAGCTAGCTTATAACGATCTCTATCCCAACATTAAGATACAAACGTACAAACGCCCTCCTCCTTCACCATTGACTTTTGTTTTAGTGTTATTGCGAAGGTGTTCTCACTGTGTTGAGGCTGAGGCCATGATTTTAAGGTATGTAGCCGTAAAGTATCAGCCTATGTACAAAGCTGTCCCAGCATAGACATCAAGTTATCGCTAATAGGATTAGGCTTAATCACCACACCAGCCTATGCGGATTGGTGATGAGTGATCACAAACTCGAGCTACTTAGAAAAAATGGAAACATATTTTTTGCTCGGCCCGGGAATAGAACACAGTGATTATGACTCGGTACTTAAAGACCTGAACCGTAGGCTACATTAATGTAATGTAGGTTTTATGAATGTGATTCTCTTTATTGGTGTGTGCCCTTTACTGTAATTCCATATACTGTACTAGTGTGCCGGGTTTAATTGAAAGTTCTGCAATCATAGAGACACATAATAGTTCAAAGCTTTTAGCGCAATCGCACTAAGAGCCTGGGATTTCAGTCGTGATAAGCAATTGGTGGTTATTTCGTTGCGATGGTGACACGTGCCACTATTTTTATACCGGCTGCCTCGTGTATGGTAGTAGGGGATTATTAAATGTCTATCACAATGGCTAAATGGCTAAACATTTTATTACATAGGTACAGTCACCATGTAAAATGTTTAATCTATCTGTCTATTTTTTATCTTTACTATTTATAAAGAGATAACTTCTATAGACAACGACAAGGCTTATGTCTGTCTTTTGTGTTTCGCCGAGTGAGTGAGGGTACCGGAGGCCCACCCGGGGAGGGGAAGGGGATTAAAGGTTGGCAGCGCACGTGTAACTCCACTGGTGTTGCAAGTGTCCATGGGCGGCGGCAATTGCTTACCATCAGGTGATCCGCCTGCTCGTTTGCTACTAAAAAAAAACAAAAGATAATTTCTATACACACCGACAAACCTACAAACCAAGTAGGAGTGCTTGGACTTTAAAAATTCTAAATCGGGTCATCTGTTTAGAACCGGAGATACTCAGAAACACAAACTTAATACCACCCTCCTCTTTTGTCTGAAAATAATCAAGACTAACTTTTCATGTTGACTGTACACTATCGGTTGGTCGCACTCTCCGTACTTAAACATAATACGTACATAATTGATATATAACGAGTAAGTTTATTGCGAGGTATGTCTTCAATATCTTACAAGGAAAAAACGTGCCGAATATTATTAAAAAACGGGAACGTGTTAGGCTAGCACTGTATACGCCAATAAATAATTTATCCCGTTAAAAGGTTCATAAAAATGTTATGAGGTTTTCGCTTTGGTGTGTTTAGGTTTAGGCTTACCGTAAGCACACACATAAGATAGACAGTAGCGAGATATAGGACGAAGGAAGATCGCTATAGTGGCTTTTTCAAATTCAGAAGTAAGGTTGCTAAAATAAGGAAGTATTTTGTGTATTTAGTTTCAAGGATAGTCGTGGTTCGTGCGTTAACTCAGCCGACAAAAATGCCACGATATCGTAGACTGCACGTAGTACCCTACCTACATAGATGTGGGAGCCAAAATCGGAAAGTGCCAACACGAAACTTAACTCTCCTAAATTTACTTGCCTAGATTTACTAACTGACATGGTAACGGATTTCTCTGTATACCTAGTGATGGTGTCATACCTTCACTAGGTACACAGAGACAGAGAAGGAAAGGCAGGGCCTTTGTAAAAGTATGCATGTCTGAGATTGACTTGTATTCACAAATACACCCTATCTATCTTCTTCTATACTATTTATAAAGAGATAACTTCTATAGACAACGACAAGGCTTATAGGTAAACCGAAAACACGAAACGCTTGCGCGATGTAATCAAGCATAGCGGCATCTATTGGTTCATTTTTGAATTATGGTCCCGAAGCGAAGTGAGGGCGGGCCACTAGTTTGTAAATAAACGGGTTGCAAACACCAAAATTCTCTATTGATGACAGCGCTTTATCAAATTCAAATCTTGGGCCTCCGCTTATATCATGATAGAACCAATACGCATCTCTATAATACCTATTGGTCCCAACGAACGGATACGCTTTCAACCAGATGTATTGCATCGCCAATACGATAGTTCTAGGAAGGGTGACAATATACCCATGTATTCTCCGTGCCCACACTGACCGACCAAATGATATCCGTCAATAGATGTTGTACAGATAAACTGTGCAAGTGAATTTCGACATTATGATCAGAACAGTAGGTTTGTTTCACACTTGTAGTTTAAGCAGTGGCTGTTTTGTCTATTTTACTGATACCTTTGAAATTTGCATACGGTTTTCGTTTAATTCATTGAAATTGCATAAATAATTCATTTAAATTGCATGGAAATTCACAAGTTTCATTATAAAGCACCATCTTAAAAAGTTGTCGTATTTATGAACCTCCATGTTTTTAGGAAAGCATCAGTAATTTTTTTACTTCATTTCATTATTAAAGCTACTTATTTTTAGTTAGTACTTACACTAGTAAATTAGTTCCAGAGAAATTTAAAGGAGTTCTTAAGAGAGTTTGAAAACTTTTTAACGACCTTCGTAGTGTTTGCGGAATACAGCGTTTAATATCAAGTGAAAAGAAGATTATCTTTAAATTTTTTTTTAAAAACTAGTTACTTTTTATAATGTTTAAGTATGTGTTGATGTAATGATTTTAAATGATTGTATGTATGTGCATGTGTGAGTGCGTGTGTGTGTGTAAACTGTGTGCAAAAAATTGTGTTTGTTTGTGCGAGTAAGCGTGTGTGCTCGTCTTATGTGTTTTATGACTTTTAGGTCCAAAATACACATAGGTACCTAAAATATGTTACTAAAAGAACATTTACCTAGCCACTCAGGGGCTCGGACGACTAAGACAGCTTTTATAATAGCGGAAAGTGCCGTAAGTAGTTTTATGTCATAATTTACCAAGTTACTTTACGGCCAGTCCATTACCTCAGCTAGTTTGTTATTAGACGCACAGTGGGGCACCAAGGTCAGACCACACTTAATGTGGGCGAAATCCAGACCAGGGAAACAGATTTTCATATTTTGGACCTACAAAGAGACCAGCATAAGCATAGCAGTGTTCTGAAAACGAACTACTTAGGCCTTAGGAACCCAATATGAATAGAAGATATAAATTTTCTATGCATAGGTGTTGAGTGTCTAAGGCGTAAAGACTTTAATACTCGTAATTATATATATTTTATGATTGGATCACCAACATATGAGACAGCATGTCCTTATATAAAAAAGTGAACAATTTACGACTAAGTACCTACTTATCTTGCTTCCCAACATGGATGGACGTCGTATGCGCAGTTCTTTTATAATAAAAAAATATTAAAACCAAACCTTATTAAATAATGTATCATAGCATTATCCGATGGCGTTAAATAGGAATTAGTAGATACTTAACATTTTGAGCTGAATAAACTTGTCCAACCGAAATGTATACATATTCTAGACGCCGTAAATTCTAAAACTACTCCGGTACTTTACCGGATAGTTCTAGTGTAATCATCACTAATCTCCGACTCGCTCCTTTAATTGCTATGAAAGTGGGGGTGAAACTAGTAAAACTCCAGGAGCATTTCTACTTCCCCTTCAGTTCAACTTACTGTATCTTTTCTTTGCACTTGTTTAATTTCGATTTTATATAATAAAATATCTTGCTATACTCTTGTAGTTAGTATAATAACGCGTAAACTCGAAGCAGACGAACATCTGAACTGTGAACTTTTACCATTAGAATTTAGTACATGTACTAGTATATTCTTTATACCTGTAGTAAAATGAATTTCATATTTTTTTAGTCTTAGCAGACAGAGCAGATTGATCACCTTATGTTAAGCGATTGCCGTCACCCATACCTAGACACCTGCAACACCATTAAGAGCGATTTCACTTAAATAAGTACAGAAGCGACTTAAAAGTTGCTTCATCAGCGAGTTAAGTCATTTTTGCCGACTAAACGACCAAAATGACTCAAGGGGCTACACGAATGAAACTAGCGCCGCCAACCTATTTACACTGATTGTGGCTAAAATACGATATTTTTTAAGAAAGCAAAACATTACAGACTCAGATCCAAGTAAATTGGATTTTTTAAGATGCGATACAGAACTGGAGCAGCAGAACAAGCGATTCTGAAGATTTGAATTTTCTGAATTCCACCAGTAAAAAAGGTAATTCTATTTCCATCAACCAAACTATTCTCAACATCATTTTATACCTATTACTACTACGGTACAAAAAGAAAAAAAAACATTCCGTTCGACAAATACTTAATTGTTAAACTCCCTGATCCCTGTTAAAAACATTCTTCTTTGCATTTACTTAGGTAAAGATAATTTAAAATGATTTTGCCCTTCATTTTATATCAGCAGAAATAAACCTCTCAGCTTTGAATTTTATTGGGATTATCTGGCAATCCGGGCAAAAAGTATAGAAAAATAATTTAATTTAAAGTTGGCTTACGTTTTTTTTATTTTGCAATCTGCTGTACGACCTTTGGCCGACACAAAAGAAATTTCTTAAGCTTTCAGAGAACATAACAGAGTAAACAATGTAATTTGCATAAAGATATAAGATTTATGTGAATACTAGTAATATCAACAGAGTGGATTATTTCTAATTAGCAGTCATCGTAGTGCAATTTAGGGTCAACATCCTCTAACATTATAATAATATGGATACGCCCACTGATCGCGAAATTTCAGAAATATTCCATACGTTTAAAATATTTTTTTTCAGAAGTGAAAAACCAAAACAAGAACCTAACTAAAACATAATTATAGTAATTATGAACAACTTTTATCGAAATTGTAAACCATTTGTAAGTGCCCGTCGCGGCATGTCCTGGTTCCGATTTCGACAATAAATTTGCAAAATTGGATACCTAAATCCGATCACTGCTAATTAGTGGTAAATTTCATACTGCATATTATTAAACAATAAGGACAGTTTAATGTACAAGTAGGTACTTATGTATGTTTAATAAAGTTTGGGGACCAAAATACTGACTCATTTTAGTATATTGAGAGAAGTGGAATGTTTGTGACACTAATTTCTTTTATGATTAGATATCTTTCAGAGAAAGGTGAACAAATCTTTGAGGCAAATGCGTAATATCCTAGACTTAGAGAATACCTAGTAGTGATAGTGGCCAGACTGCGTAACATTATTTCATACCTAATTAATTCAATTAAAAATTATATGACCTGAACACCAGTTAAAATGTAGCTCATATTCGCAAAAGTCATATGACATGAAGACTAAGGCGAGCTTCTACTAAATAGCCTTAATGATGAGTCACTTGTCTTTCATTCTTTTGGGTGGGCTCTGTTCCATGTACAGGCAGCCAAAAATATGGTCTACCACCCTATGGTTGAGATTCGTTTGAACGTCATGATACAACAAGGTCAATTTTCCTGGCCAATAAAATTGTGTCAGTGACCATTGTTTTCTTTGTTATTTATGAATGACGTCATGCCAAGTGTCTAGTTTGATTAGAAAAGTCAACCTTAGCGATCGTTACATCTCGCAGAAACCTTTGTCAAAAGTGATTGACCACTTTCTTGGCTGGCTGTGCATATGTACCTACCTACAAAGCTTCTGGTAAATATGTTCTCTCGGATCCTGTCTTTGCTCGTCGGCAATCTCGTTATCTGCAATTACTCGCTTGACCTGGACTTCATTGATGCGTTACTCTATTACACTGTACTGTGTTCAGTAAAGTTAGTTTAGACGTTGCACGTTAACGCGTTATTGGGATGAGCCTAACTGCCAAAAGCGCATGTAAACTTGTATGCATATATTATTTGCGCAACATCAGATTCCACTAACCCAATCATATCAAAAGCCTTTACAACTCTGGTTGAAACATAACTATGTTTCAACCAGAGGTGCAGAATTGGTCATGTCTTATCCATTGCTTAACTTTTAGTTCCTATCTACAATAATCAATCATCTTAGCGTATTATTGCGACCAAATTTGTCACTTTGATGTCATCCAATTGTTGGAAGTCTGGTACCTAATTGCATTTTAACATTTAAGTCTCATTTTCGCAACTGAATAAGGTGACATTCACGAGATTTTCCCAGACTGCAGAACTAATGTCAAAAAGATGCATACTTACAGATTTCCAAATCTAGAGGTACCTACCTATATGTGCATACCTACTCGGATTCAAATAATAATTACTGTCATAATATTAAGTAGGTATCGAGGGTGTGACTCGGCAAATCTCCCACCTAAAGATATCTATGTCTTCTTCTATACTATTTATAAAGAGATAACTTCTATACAGACAACGACAAGGCTTATAGGTAAACCGAAAACACGAAACGCTTGCGCGATGTACATCTATTGGTTCATTTCTGAATTACGGTCCCAAAGCGAAGTGAGGGCGGGCCACTATTATTAATAAAGACTTTCGTACATTAGAGCCTACATCAGGTGAAACTTTCACACAATCCCTAGTTGCGCTACAGATCTTTCTTTCATTACATTCGCGTGTCATACAATTATTATCTTAACTAAGAATATTTCGATATTATGTACCGGTCAGAAAATATTTGCTGTTATAATATGGCTCCCGGCTGAAGTGGGAACTAATGTTGTTTTTCTTACAAGTGCCAGTCTTGATTGACATTTTTCCATTGAATATAATAATATGTTGTGCAACGCTTCTTTGCTAATGTTACTGAAGTCTTCTGATCGTAGTCCTAACCTAACTAAACCAAACAAAAGACATATATAAAAAAAAGGATTTAAGAACGTCTGTTTTTCATAAACTTAAACCTTCTTTTTAGATTTTTCTATTCTCATTATTATTTTACTTTTCAAGTTTTTTACGTTTATTTGTCTCATGAGCTTCTTTTGTTTTACGACTTCTCATATAAGTAACTACATCGTAATATTTTTTTCGACAATTATTTGCATTTTATGAACTCTCTTTGACTTTGTTATTGAATTTAAAGTTAATACGGTTCCAAAAGAGACATAGCGACGTTCACACGTAAGTAAGTGTATCTAAGTAACGCAGTTTTCACCCAAGAAACTTGTGCAAAAACAATTTTCCATCTTACATAACCCACAAGGTTATATTTAGTTAGGGTTTGCAATTTCCCGGGCTTTCTAATTCCCGGTTGCAAAACCCACTTTTAGTGCAGCTGCAGCCGTGGGAACTGTATTCGTATAAGCAACTGCTAGCTTATGTGGCACTTTAGATCGACTGCGGCGCTGAATATCTCAGTTTCGATCCTCGGGTAGTGCTTTTCGACCCCCAACAGCCCCCAACGCTTCCCAACGCCATCTATTGGCAAAGATTCGAAAATAGCAAATCTGTGTTCCTAAACAAATGTAGAGCGATCAAATTGTCTGTGTTTAAATCACGAATGAATTACAGTACATTAACTAATTACAGCCTAATTGAAAATATAACAAGCCAAACGCATCAAATAAAGCCTTCATGTGTTCGGTCAGCTCGGGTTTAAATCGGTATTTACAAAACAAATGATTTATTTGTTTGCGCATCATCAAACAGCGCTGACAGGCAAAAGCGCTGCGGTTCGTTGGTAATTAGGTAAATTAACATTTCAAATTATGAGGACGTCGGTAATGATGCGCTGATCATGGAAATGCGAAGCGTGGGAGATAATAGGAAACAGGGTAGATACCTAACGGCAAAATATAAAATAATAGATAGTGAAATACACAAAAACCAAAATAAGGTACGTCAATCAGCTATCTTTAGTCGTACTATTTAGGTATTAAGAGATAACTTCCATAGACAACGACAGGGCTTATAGGGTATACCGAAAACACGAAATCTATTGGTTTATTTTTGAGCTAAGGTCCCGAAGCAAAGCAAGGGCGGTCACTAGTCATATATAAAGTTACTTCCAACGTTCAAATAAGTACTTATGCAGTAATATCAACGTATCTAATGTAGCCAAATTTTACATCGCATCCAAAGTGGTTCAATATATCGGATTCGGAATGTAAACGTCAATCAATTTGGCACATCCAAACATCCCATTAGGAAAGAAATATTGGTTGACGGTTATGTACGGTTGTTATGATATAATTAATTGATCACGGTGGATGTTAGTTACCTACCTTACAATTATATCAGTCACAGAAATCTTCAAGAAATTTCTTAGTCTAAATAGCTGGCGAAAAACATATTTCGATTTATGAAATTTTCGTACATTTTATCAAGATAACTTGACGGAGGTTTCATTATTTCCCCTCCGGCGTCAGATTCGACACTTAAAATTTATGAAAACACGCACAAAATCTTTTGCGGAACGAAGTGACGCCTGTGGAATATTCTGGAACGACACTGGATGGTAACAATGGCCAATTAATGTTGACAATGTTGACTTGTAATGGCGAGTTTTATTAGGGAATTTTTCTTTTCGTGATAGGTGGCAGACGAAAATATGGATCATCTGATGGTAAGCGGTTGCCGTCGCTCAGTCACCAGCAACACCAGTGGAATCACAAGTGCGCCGCCAACATTTTGACCTCGTTTACCCCGATTGGGTCTCCGGTACCCTCACTCACCTGACACTTCACGACATTTTAGTAATTATAATCGAACATAGTGTGTGAAATCAGCTACGCTGCGCAAATCATCCTTTTTTTATGAGATTACATAAAAAGGTGAGGTACATAAAAAAGGATGGCACAAGTGATTAATAAAACAACTATGTTCTTATGGGAAATACATGCTTTATACCTAAAACACATGTAAGACACAAAATAGGTTTTGTAATACGTAAGCATGGGACAAAATAGGACATTAGACTACATAAAATTGTACACAAATTAAGTTGGTAGCTTCAGTATGCACCGCTGATGTATGTGCCTGGGTATGCCTCTAGGCTCCATTCCCAGACGGAGAGCCCCAGCATAACCCAATAAGGCATGGTCCTCCCATTTCGGTAGGGCTGAAATTTCACCGGCGATATAAAACATAGTGTGTTGTAGATATTAATCATGAAATTTACTTCAGTAGATCTATTATTAGTGTGCCATGACAACCCGACAGCTGAGCAAACACAAGGTGTTCGTCATAATATGCATGTTTGTCGAGTGGAGGTAGCCACTTTGTTTTCGACTAAATTATTAGGCAGTGTTGTAAAATGTGTTCCCAAGACACCTTCCTTGATAAAGGAAATTAATTGTTACGGAATTTCCGGGTCCCTCCCTTGTTACCGACTACAAAAGAAACCTTATGGGAATGGACATTAGGTGTAATGTAGGAAGGAGATAATGATATATTTTTTGAAGAAAAAAGGACAATTTTCTCGTCCCTTTCTTAAGCGAGACTGTAAACGGCAATTAAGTCGCATTTCTACAATGTCTTTCTGTATTTGATGTACATTTTTGATCATGATTTTTAGAAGTTGAATCTAGAATAAGTAGTACGTCTGGCGCTTGGTAGTTCTGTACGTTTTGGAGTTTTCCCAAATAATGTTTCCATGTTTGAAGTTATAGCCTACGTTTTTCGAAAATTATTGCCGCTAACCAACCTACGGACTTAAATACGCATCACAGGAAAAACGTTCGACGAAATGTGACATGTAGGTACTATACAATACTTATTCAAGAGTAATCCATAACTAAGCACGCTTTGAACTCTAAAACTACAGAGAAAGTTTGACAATTTCTTTAACTGAAACATTGCATGAATTCAAGTAACTCGTTTGCTCGTCTGCCATCTATCAAATGAAAGAAAGAATGGAAATAAATCGGAAGAAGTAAGTTGGCTTATTGTATACGCTAGCCTATACAGTGTACTTACACACTTGAATAGCTAAAATACCGATATAAATAAATGTAGAATGATGTTAAAATGAAAGTGTTATTTATTTTGAAAACTCCTTCGGGAAACTTGGAATGAAAATGTATAATTCTTACCGACATTTTTAACCGAGTTCTGTGTATTATGTTAGCTTGTATTTTTAAAATTATTAAATGTAGTTTATGTCCACAGCCCCTTACGATTGAAACATATATACTTACTTAAATACATTTTTATTCTTAGTTTAGTTAAGTAATTATACTATACTTATATCTATAACTGAAGGATTACCATCAGGTCTATTTATCTTTCAGAGAAGCAGAAATCATATGGGATTCCATTCTAACAAAACAAAACACAGGTACACACAGGTTCATAATGAATCCATCGAAGGCAAGTACGACAACTGTTGCACCACAGCAACAATTCGACTGGCAACGTGCCAAAACAAAGCAACACTGTATCGTGAAGAATACGTCTTATTAACCTTATGATACTTATTTTTTAAAGAGCCTACTGTACCAGAGCTATCTAGTCACTATTACAAATTCAGTGGACTTCAAGGTAATATGTTTTTCGCGGTTAAAGCTACTTAGCTGCATATTGCTGAACAACTCAACCAAAATGGGGACGCGAAGCAAAACAAAGCACAAGGTAATATTGATCCCATCGCGGCTTGTACGGCCAACTTGTTGCGCTTCGGGCAACAGCTTTCGTTCCCTGGCAACATGCCAGGAGAGCCTTCACATTATAGATCATAGAATTTGCTAATATATAACGACAGCTTGTTTAAACAACAGATACTTGTTATTATGGATCGATAAGGCCCAATGAAAGTGAATAGGAAATATAATACCTTACCTATTCATTGATCAGAATTAAATATTTTGTAGGTAGACTTTTCATAAGTTTACTTTGTGCCTTGGGTGTTTCAAATGAGTAAATTGACATCAGAAACCATACCCTGATGTAAAGAAATGCACCAATATTAGCACATTGTTGGACTAATGGGGAAGTCCAATGTTAATTCAGCTCGAACTATTCCGATTCAACAAGCGCTCTAAATGTAAGACTACATTGTAGATAGGCATTTAAGCAAACTGAAAAAGCAGGAAATTATGGATTCAAAATCGAAATCACTTCACGAACCAATGTTGTGATTTGAGGCACTTATGGGAGAAGTCTCTTTTAATAGGTTGAAAACAATATCTGATCTACAATTTTGCAACCAGTTACTGCACAAAAGAAACAAAATAGGTCTCTACTCGTACTTTTCTTACTCTGTGTTCGAAGGGCGTTTGAAATAGGTAACAGAAGTGGAATTATTTAAAGGACCCTCTACAGACATAAAATAATACAGAAACGTAAGGCAAATGTAAGGAAAAACGATACTAAATCCTTGTATATCGAAATCGGTTAAGGCGTTTATAAGTAATGGTGACATAACGATATTCACGCACAATACGTTAATACAATTTACTCCTTTTTTCTAGCAGTCATATATAAGAAAGTGTGTGTATTCGCCTTCTTTACCCATCACAATAGGGTTACAGATCAAAGGAAAAAGGGATTTCTTGCATAGAAATAGTAGGATGAGGTAGTATAAAGTGATAAGTACGCTAGTTATTTCAGTTACAAGAGTCTGGATTAATAAAACGTTACCTATACTATGACCTGGACCTCTTGAATAGGCTTTTCACGGGCAAGCATGGCCCACCTTAGAGCTTATCTTCACTTAACATCAGGTGTGATCGAGGTCAATTGCTTGTCTAATACTTCATAAAAACGGGACTAAACACGACGAAAATTTATAAGTACCACGGCTGTTGTAACGCAGTCGAAACGTCAACGAAGTATTTGTATAATGCTACGCGAAAGTTTAAAAACAATTGCTTGTCTGTCGAAGAATACATAAAAAAAACTGTTGCAATAATTGAGGCATATTCTGAAGTCAGGTTTTTATTTTATTGCTTAGCATTTATAAGAGCTTTTTTATGCCAAGGCTGACAATGTTGAATACGGCTGAACTACTGGCATGAAAATAAAGCAACAACCATATTGTATGGTATGGTCAGTGAATATATTTTTATTAGTTTATGGAGTGGAGCGTTAAGGTCAGTGGGAGAGGGTTGCATGCGATATGCGCCAGCCGTCGCATGTCGTGCTCGCGTGACCGCCTCGTGTCACTGACAACCGACTTATTAATGATATAACAATAGGCATGATGACGAGTATCAAAAAATAAATCAATTCTGGGGGGTATTGAAACAAACAATGAAATTAAGTAGACTCAAATTCGAACATGCTCGTCTGTATTGTTCCAATTTAATATTTACTAGACGACATTGAATTTTCATACATTACAAATCACTAATTCGACTTCAACGTTCGAGTGCACGAGAATTGCTCCTGTGCCCTGTTGTAGGAAGTTAGTTAGGCTAGTACTAACAAATGGTGCTGGAAGTCGTTTAAATCGCGCATTGTTTCGTCTTCGCTGTTCCATTAGATGAACCTCTTTATAAATAGAAGGTATAGATAGAACAAATCTTCTATCCACATTTACCTAGATACTATATGTAAAGAGAAGTAGTATTAGATATACTGTCCCACTGCAGGGCAAATTCCTCCATCATAGAAATCAAGCGAAATTTTATTTATATTATGAACTAAATCTAGTTCACAATATTCACCATCCATCGCTACATGAATGAATACGTACATAAAAACGTTTAATCACAGGTACATGGTAGGTATAATGAATAATCACATACAAGTGAATAAAACAAACACATGCAGGAAAATTTAATTCCACTCATATTCAGAAAAATAATAAAAATAAAGCGAATATAACCGCACGTTTCAGATAGCCCCTAGCAATTCCTTCGTGTTCCTCTTAAATTGTGCTAGCGAGAGACTGTGCTTATTCACCATTTGTTCGAGGAAAAACACCGTGAGAAAATATGCACGTTTCCATCTAGTTTGTGTTTTTATTGTGGCTTACAATGATTGACATAGTGATTCTGAACTATAAGCGTACAGTGTTCTGTAATCCTAGCACGACTGCCTCGTAGAAATCGCAGCGAAGGTATGCGTATTGAACGGGTACGACCCAAGACTAGAAAGACGGGAAGGGTAAACTATCTTTACTAATTACAACGTGGTTGATCGCATAGTCAACGTTAAGGCTTTTAAGTAAAACAAATACGTGCTGTCCACTCAAGTCCAGCTCCATCTATTGGAACTGGTGCAAATTAAGTCCCTAAACGAAGTGAGTGTGGGCTCCATGAGTTACATGTATGTACATTCAACTCCAAAAATATGTATACACTTCAGGACCTTGACACGCACACTGGACCAAATAAGAGTCTAAGTGCGGAAACAGGAGTCCACTTTACAGGACCTTGTCACAATAGGTAACATGTGTCTATAAAAAGTAGAAGTCGTTCTTATACATATGTATTGTGACAAGGTTCTAAAGTGTATACATATTTTTGGAGTTGACTGTACAACGCGCTTATGACTGCTGTGTGAAAAACTTTAAGAACCCTCCCAGTTTTTATTGCCATTGCAAAAATCATCCACTTGTTAGCTCCACAACCTTTATTGCAGTGTAAAACTTGCCCTACATTCACGTGTGAAACTGGAGTGTTGAGTGTTTACGCTCGTTTTTAAAGCTCACTCTTTCATAGTGTTTTACGTTTTAATCAACATCATGATCAAATGGTGCGAGTTTGGGAGGTTTTAAATAACCTTCCTTTGATTAATAATCTAATCTTCTATTATTGCGCAGAAACCGGTATGTAAGTATTATATACCTGTATTATTAAACAAAGACAGTGCAACAAAGCGGTCTTATAGCTAGTAGCGATTTCGTCCAGACAACCTTTATGTAGAGAAGAGTACAACAGTGTGACGGTGAATGGTATCCAATGGGACTACCATACTCTGACTCAAGCGGCAGTGACGCCATCAATAAATTGCATGACTTTCTTGATACATTATATCAGCTTTTTGTTTTCGCTTATTATGTCTTTTTTTTGTTTCTTACATTTCATATACTCAAGGTCCGTGCCTTTTTTTGCTACAATCTTATATGAACTAAAATAATAAACTTTATTATGTCTTGATTCAATACATTTATAATATCGTATAACTAAATAAGTAATGAGGACTGTTGCGTATGAGGAATCAGACTTAAAGGCGAAATCTATGAAGTTTAATCAAACAACGGAACTTAAGCGGCCTTATAATTGCCATAAACACAGCTTCATAAAGCGGTTATATTACCTACACCATTATTACCTTCCTCTATGATTAAATTGTACTTAATCGTATTTGACATTTCAGTTAGTTCAATGAGTTAAACATAGTATACAAATAAATTAATAAATTCACACAACATCTCATACATTGACCTGATGCCGCCTACTAAGTAGCTTATGTACTTGTGTTACAGATATCAGACAACAGAGGATCACAAATATAATACTTACATACATATATAACATCCAGACACTGAACAATCACAAGTTTTCATCACACGTTTGTCCAGGGTGGGGATCGAACCCACGACCTTTGGCGTATGAGGCAGGGTCACTACCATTGCGCCAATCGGCCAGTCAAAGTACAAGAGATCAATTAACGATTATATCAGGTTAAAAAGAGTAAATGTTTTCATTTCAATAATAATTTGAGCATATCTAAACACTGGTAGCAAACAAACACTACTCCAACAACTTTTATGGTTATTTTGGTTAATGAAATGTCCGAACTCCAGCGGGGTTCGAGCATGGTTGGAGTTATAAATGACGTCACCGCCGCTCGTTCAAATAACTTGTTGAACCGGAGGCAGCCGTTGACTCATTTCGGCCTGAAAGTTGTCGGACCGAAAAGAGTACGGAACGTTTTTCATGTTAAATATTACTCGTATTAACTCTACAGCTTTTGTGGCGCAGTAGCACACGAAATAATTAAGTCCAGGGGGGCAATTCTCGTGCACTCGACATTGCAGTCGAATTTAGACATTTCATAAATTTGTCCATACAAAATTCTAGGTATATACTGATGCATTAAAAATGTGTTTCAAGTTACTGTAACCATAAATTCTGATTCAGACTTGTTGTTTGTCTTCGTAATAGAAAACAATAAAATACACACTGTATCTTGGAGAGAACTCGGTGTACCTCTAGGGTGACCAACAATCCATATTTGATGTGTTACAAGAATTTAGTATTACGAATATAATACTTTTCTCTATATTATTAGAAAGGGAAACAATTGCATATGAGGTTAGTAATTTGAAAATTAAAAATATATTTACGTATAGTTTTATTAACTTATAATTTAATTAGCGGGATCCCTCTCGCGGGCATTTCGCCACCGGACCAATTTCCTCCCAAAAACAGAAACAATGTTTGAGGGAATATAGCACCTTTTACTTGTGCTTGTATGTATATTACCTACTATGTTAGGGCATTATAACACCATTTTATTATTATTAATATGAACTCATCAAATTTTTCAATTTTTCTATCACTTTCTAACCTAACACCTGCGTTTCGGCTAAGAGTCAGCTCATCGCTAGAGCATAGCGCAATCTGATATTAATAAGAATTTGCCTTTTTTCATGCGGCTAGTCAATTTAAGCATAGAATTATTTTTCAAGATATACCTACCCGATTCTATATAAATAAAAATGAATCGCTGTTCGTTAGTCTGGCTATAACTCTGGAACGGCTGGACCGATTGAGCTGATTTTAGTTTTAAAATGTTTGTCCTAGTACAGGGAAGGTCTAAAAGGTGAGAAATTAAACAAAAAGTAGGTGGAACGAAGTTCGCCGGGAGCCACTAGAATACACTTACAGATTGAGCTTATCAAGAAAAAAAACAAAGCCAAAAGTGTAAAACATACTTATTTTCACATAAGATAATAAAAATTGAGATTTACTCGATTAAATTTAATGTAGATAAGTGTATACTTAGGTTTGCTACTACCAAAGTAAGTAGAACGATTGTATTTCATTTTATCGATACCTTTAAAAAATTTTAAGTACCTATCAATAAATATAAACGCACATAGACCAAAACGCTGAATTCAGACATAATAATTTATTCGATATTGGAGAAATACTTACCAAGTCCAAGCTCTGGTCACCCTACTAAAGGGTTGTACAGGTAGTATAGGTACACCTACCATAAAGTCAAGAAAATTTATGTCTCATTCAAATATTTGATAGAAAAGAAAGTTTCAAACTAAAACCCGACTTCTAAAACCACGCTCTAAAGAGTACGAAACAAGAAAATAGACTCGTAATTTCATACGTCTTACTGATGGTGATAAAATACTTTCACTTCGATTTTATTTTATTATTTAACAGTGGGAGTGCCACGCTTTGGCATTAATGGGCCGGCTCGGAGTAATACCGCGTCTTCACAGAAAACCGGCGTGAAGCAGTGCATGCGTTGTGTTTCGCTACGTGAGTGAGGGTACCGGAGGCCCAATCCAGGGAAAGAGGATAAAAAGGTGAGCAGCGCATTTGTGACATCACTGGTGTTGCAGGTGTCCTTGGGCGGTGGTAATCGCTGACCATTAGGTGATCCCTCGGCTCGTCTGCCACCTATATCATAAAAAACCTACCACCTGTTGTAACATACTCGCTACAGAAGGATTGAGTTATTCAGTTTTGGTTCCTCTATTATTGGATTACAATGGCAAATTGAACGTCCAGTGGGTATTATTAATTACAGTTCTGACTCACGAGTTAATTACGGATATAACGTGCATATAATTTATACGAAACATACATATATTACCTTTATCATAATGTGGTTACGTGAATTATACTCGTACTTATAGGATGCTAGTGCCAAAAATACGAGTACCTATATTCCTTTCGGCAGCATTGGCAACCAAGTTTGACAACCAGTTGCCGAAGAAGAACTGATGTTCTTGCTACTCAACCAGTTGCCAAAAACGATAGGTTTTTCTTTTTTCGCTACTGGTTGCGTACAAAGAATTATTTTATTACTAAGGTTACGTAAGACGAATTTTAATTCTCAGTTCACAACTACTTAATAAGTAGAGGATATTCCTTTCGAGTGCAAATTCGGAATTTTAATTTATAAACAAGAGCATATAAAAAAACATGTATGAAAAACATTCATTTGATTTCACGATATTACCTATTTATTTGAATGTTCATAATGTTTTCTCATATTCACTTGTTTTTTGTTCAAATATTCGTTTTTCTTATATTAACTTTTTCTCGATCAATTGAATTTAGCACACGTTTATTTATTTTTCAGACGTTAAATTTTAATGTTTTTCATGGTTCTGTAACCAAAGGGCGAAACAGTATCCCATACGTATCGAAACAAATCATTACTTTGATTATTTTCGTCCTACCTATGAAGGTACTGCCGGCAACGGCAGCTCTCATAGTCGATTTTTATTTAGATTAGTAGATACTTATAAACTTAGTAGATTGTTTAGGAGGCCTTTGCCCTGCAATGGGACAGTAAGTATATAGGCTGATACACACTTATATATAATAATTATTTTTTGTAAAAAAAAACCGACTTTCAGACTACAGCTACAATATAATATTATATACCATTGAACAATTTTTTTGTATTTTTGTTTTTTTTTTTTCAAGAACCAGTGAGTCAATTTTGATAAAATTTATATGGGACCACCTTTGAATGATGGCCTACCAAACAAAAAAAGAATAATAAATAGTTATCCATTCATAATTGGCGATAGAAATCAAGTAACATACATACAAAAAAAAACACACGGGTCGAATCGAGAACCTTCCTCCTTTTTGAAATCAGTTAAAAAGTGAACCATTTTAACACTTTTGGACAATCACCGTCTGATAATAATAATAGGGCGTGAAACTTAGTATTGAGTTTTGTTTTTAAGTTATAATGTTGGATTTTGGTATAGGTTCCTAACATGAAACAAAAACAAGACTTATTTATCATTTTTGGAAATTTAACCTTTGAGGGGATTTGGCTACGGGTTGAGTAGTAAGAAAGTTAGTTCTTTTTTGGCAACTGCGAGTTTCACAACCAGGCAGATGTGAAAAAAGAAAAACCTATCGTTTTTGGCAACTGGTTGAGTAGCAAGAACGTCAGTTCTTCTTCGGCAACTGGTTGTCATACTTGGTTGCCAATGCGGCCGAAAACCTCATCATCATCATCCGGTCAAACAAAAAATAAAAAAAAGGTATTTAAATGAGTTTTATACAGCAACAGTTGCTAAGTTGTTGTTTTTTAGGGTTCCGTAGTCTACTAGGAACCCGTTTCGTCATGCTGTCTGTCCGTCTGTCTATCCGTCTGTCTGTCCGTCTGTCTGTTCTGGCTCGTTCTCCGCCGTTTCTGCACCGATTACCACGAACATTGGTAGAGAGATGTAATTGATAATCCAAAAATTGGTTTTTAAAATTATCGAAAATTCATTATTTTTCACTCCCCCCCCCATACAGCAAAAAGTCAATCATCGCGACAGCAGCTGCAACGTGCAGCAATCGGTTACCATCAGGTGATCCGCCTGCTCATCAGCTAGCTATTACATAGTAAAAAAACATAGTGACTCACCGGAGCAGGCTTGTTGGCCTCATCAACGAGGGTGTCGATGATGCGCAGCTGGCCATCCGCCACCATGATCTGCATGCCGAGCCGGGACACCCCCAGCAGCTTGGGCGTGCCCCAGAGCCCGCGGGACAGCAGCTGCAGCGTCAGTACTTCGCCGGGGCTCAAGTGTCCATGGGCGGCAGCAATTGCTTACCATCAGGTGATCCGCCTGCTCATCAGCTACCTATCACATAAAAAAAATCATATTGACTTACCGGAGCAGGCTTGTTGGCCTCATCAACGAGGGTGTCGATGATGCGCAGCTGGCCGTCCGCCACGATGATCTGCATGCCGAGCCGGTACACCCCCAGCAGCTTGGGCGTGCCCCAGAGCCCGCGGGACAGCAGCTGCAGCGTCAGCACCTCGCCGGGGCTCACGGGGCGCGAGATGGACCATTCGAAGCGCTGGTGGAAGAACAACAAAAGTCAATCTCCAAGTGAAGAAGAAAGAAAGAAGGAAAATACATTTATTGACCATCACAATATTTACAACACTTAAAACAACATGACAAAACAGAACAGAAAGCAACTTTACAGTAGCTAGCGGCACGAAAGAATAGCGATGACTGTTATTTTGCGCACTTGTAAAAAAGAAGACTTTCTATTGAAATTGGTTTGTCTCGCCGTAGACTATATTACAATACGACAGTATAATCCATACTAACATTATAAATGGGAAAGTGTGTCTGTCTGTCTGTATGTTTGTCTTTCTTTCACGGCAAAACGGAGCGACGTATTTACGTGATTTTTGCCTACCTATAGGTATAATTAAAAAAAAATGCCTTCCCATATAAATATAAATTGCAATAATGATCAATTTGTATGGAACTGTAAGTTTTTTCTAGATGCGTCACCTTAAAATAAGCAAAAAATATTTTTTTTTTATTTAATTGGATTTTAATCTTTTATTTTTTTTTATTTTCTATCCAATTTTAGCTTCAAATATATCCGGTAAATATCCGGTTCAAAACATGAAATATCAGCCCTTCATTGAATTATTCATTACAGCTTAAAAATCCATTCGTACTTACCTACATGCTTTCAGCGAATATAATGTAAGTATAGAGTACTAGTAGTACCTACATATCGATACCTTAAATCTCAAAGGGCGTAATCACCATTTTGGCCAAAATGACTTTTGAATGCTATCTTACTCCATTTTTTTTTCTCTATCGATCTGTATTATCAAAGTTTTAAAATTCGCAAAAAAGTGGTGATTACAGCCCACTTGTTTACCGTCGATAATGCAAGAATTTTAGTCGTAAATACCTTTAAAAAATTCATTATTAAGGTTTCGGTCGATACACCAGTTAAAATTATAATGATGTGAAAAATACTGACTATCGAATGAGGCGTATAGGACAGATATGTGTAACAGTGGCGTTTACGACTCGAGTTACTTTAAGAATTTAAACAAAATAAATAAAGTAAGTGGTAGTAATACTGCATTATGAATATCGCGTTTAGTCCGGTTTCTATAAATTCTAAAATAAAAACGCTCAGACATGCAATTAGCAAGTACTTTTACTACCCATACGTAAGAAGAATTACTCTAGTGTCAGTATCCTAGACGAAAATGAGGAAATACGAAAATGAGCAGAATATACCACTCATTTCCCCTCGTCGAACCGAATTGTATCGATGTCTGTGATTAAATTCTTGTTAATATAGTGAAGTTGACGTCTTTTATTTCTTTTGCCCAACAGTACTCCTATTAAAGATTGTTAATAGCACGCAAAACCTGAAACATAAACAAAGTGGCGGGAGTTTTGCTAGCGCTTAAATCTTATGTAGATCAATCCTAGCTTTAACATTTTTAAAAATAAACGTTTGTTTTACTTCTTTGCACAGTACTGGTAGAAGACTTATTAAAATTTAAGCTCTAAGTAAAAGTCCTGTCGATGCAGATATTGTTTATACTAATTTAAAAATAAAACAAAATTATAGAAATCAATAACTTTCGTTTGAATTTCAAACTAAAATGATTGCGTTTGTATAATTGAAATAATAAAATCGTTTTCATTTCTGTACTTGCTATAAATTTTGTAATAATGAAACTACCCGTATTTGTCTCTTAATTTGTATCTTCCTCGAAGTGTTTTTACTTATAAAAAACCGAAAATAGCTTTTTAAAATGCATTTTCTATAAGTTAACTAGGCTGTTACACCATAGCATAGAGCAGAATAGCCTTTTTTTCAAGTCGTAAACGCCATTATACCATAACTTATTGCAGAACAGCCTTTTTTTTAGGTCGTAAATGCCAAGTTGTCAATATTTTTTTGGCGTAATCACAAATCAGTTTGGCAAACATTGGTTGTATTTTGAATACCATATAACTGTGTTATAAAGCTCTCGATACTCGATAATTACATCCAAATTTCATTTATATGGCATTATTAGTTTAAAAGTTATGAATTTAATTCTTAGATTTTTTTTTTGTTTCGGCTCTCCTGAAAAGTGATGATTTGGTGATTACGCCCTTTGAGATTTAAGGTATCGATATTGTACCTAAATAAAGTCGCAAATAACTTCTTTGACGTGGAGATCGTACTTGAATATCAAATGTGTTTTTCGTTATGAACAGAATTTTAATAGGAAATTGGGTACCTACATTTTCAATTTTTTTTCATCCTCATAGAGTATTCATATTTAAATCCAAATTTTGTTTCGCATGATGGTATACAAACAGACAAAGAGAGTTAGTTCCCATACATTTTGACATTTTGCATCTGTCAAAAGCGGTTAAATTGTATGGGAATGACACATTGACATCTGTCAATTTACTGGAGTAGGCAGGAGGTTAAGTCTCTCTCCTATTTTTTTGTGCCCTAACAGGGCCCATAAGTCTAATAAACTTATGTTAAGTACCAGCTCATCGTACCTTATCGAAAGCAATAAATTATTGAGAATTGAGTAATCAAAAGAACCGAGCACATTTAGAATGATTAGACATTTTACAATTTGTATTAACTATTAATTTTGTAAAGAGTTACCACTTGGAACAACATACAAAGCTACTAGTAAGTAATTAGATTAATGGCGCGTAGGCTAGTGAAGTAAATTAATATTAGTAAAGGGTTACAGCTAAGAGACTGTCAGTAAAGTGTTATATAGGGTGAATCAGTGAACATTTACATCCCTTTAATCACGAGTTCTAGCCACCATTCTGAACAACATTTTCTATGACTTTTGGAAATTCGTATAAAAAAAAATCAGTTTTCATACAAAGTCGGTCACGTGACTTGCATATTGTATGGGGAGTCGAATATTTTTTCGGTGAATTTATGAAAGTTGTTGAACGTATATTGTACAGAATGGTTGATAGAACACGTCGTCAAAGGGATGTAAATGTTCATAGATAAGTACACTCTGTATGAAAAATTTTGAGACTAGAAATAAAGTCCTAAACCAAGTGGTTAACAATCCGTATAGTAAATAGAAATACTATCAGCCTACTGTCCTATCGCAGTGCACCGGCAGGTCATCGCTAGTATGATGGGATTAGGATTAACCACGTGTAATCTTAGGCTTACACGTGTTTAAGCTTCTACTTACTTAATAAAACTAAAAAACTACTATCATGGAATTAGACTCAGTAGTTTTTTAATAGTCCGTTTGTGCCCACGGCTGTAGTAAAGTAGCCGAAACGTCAAGCAGTAAATGCAGTATAATGTAGTTACCTACTTGGCAATAAACTTCCTTAATTCTCGGTTTGATATATATAGGTATATCATGATTAGGTACTCATGATAGTGGTTACCACACTTGCCTAATACGCATTGGTCATCACAAATCCCATCTATGTCGTAAAAATGTCCGGTTCGTTTTAGACCCTCAGGAAATGCACCATCGAAACTTTATACCCGTCCCTTTCACACGCGTTTTGCGCTTCTTGATTAAATGTGACAGTATATCCATACTAATATTATAAATGCGAAAGTAACTCTGTCTCTCTGTCTGTCTGCTACTCTTTCACGCCAAAACTTAGTTCTCAATAAGGGATGGTTTAGTTATAAGCCACCTGTTTGCGTTTTTTAAACAGTGCCCTAGTTATGTACTTACCTATGTACAAAATCACTTAAGAATTTAACTTCATGTGGTCTAAAAAAATTAAAGCGTTATTCAACTACAAGCGTATAAATACTAGCGGCCGCCCGCGACTCGGTCCGCGTGGAAAAGTAACTTTTTACCCCCCTTTCAACCCCTTTTTCGCAATAAAAAGTAGCCTATGTCCTTTCTCAGGGTCTAGATTATCTGTATACCTTTCATTTAAATCCGTTGAGTAGTTTTGGCGTGAAAGAGTAGCAGACAGACAGACAGACAGAGTTACTTTCGCATTTATAATATTAGTATGGATAGACAGAGACATGACCAATCTAAAAAGGTTCCGTTTTTTGCTATTTGGCTACGGAACTTTAAAAATACCATGGTCCCACCGGCGCTAACCTAGCCGGGGGCGAGTCCCAGTCCAATTATGGTAAGAACAGGATGATCATAAGGAACTCAGCGGTCTGTCGGATGGGCCCTTATCTATGGGGGTAGGGAGAAGGATATTATGTTAAAGCTAAGTTATTGATATGTATTAATAACCGGCTAAGTGCGAGTCGGGCCCCGTCTACCGATTGTTCCATACGTCTCCTACTATCACTATGTAGGTACTATTTATTGGTACAGAGTGGAAGTTGTGTTTTGAAACCTGAGCTTGACCACTAGTCTATATCTACTATGCCTATATAAAGAAGAAACTAAAGCGTTGTTGTTGTAATTAATAGACAACAACAACGCTTATAGGAAAACCGAAGAAACAAACCTAAGCGCGATGTAATTGTCGCCCAGCGCTATCTATTGGCAAATATTAGGATTAATCTCTCAAAAAAAGTGAGGATGAGCCATTATTTTGTAAAATGAAATAATCGATCTTAAACCACTATAACAAATTATCAAAAGTTATAGCGAACAGATATACTACAATAAAACAGGGTTGTCTAATAAGGGTTTCGTTTTTCCTTTTGAGTTAAGGATCCCTAAGAAAGTTAGAATATGTCCTTATATTGCGCATCGATTAACATTATTTGGCTTACAATTAAACCAATATTGTCACACATTACACTAAAACAAAACACACACAAATCGACGGTCCCTACGTATAATGCCCTATCTACAAAACCTAAATTTTACAGGAGAGCGCTTTGAAGTTTAAAACGTGTGTTGTTCATGTTCTATTGTTCCTACAGTTATGAAATTTGGCACACTAAATAAATAAGTGCTATATTACGTAATAAAGCTATCAATGATTTTCTAGGAATATTATTTATATACTGTTTGTCACTTACTATCTTTTACGCCGGAATAAATCACACTTCAAACGACGTAACTGGTACTTCTTATTGATTACGGCAGAAATAAATCTTCGAACATACCTTTAACTGCCTTATAGGAAATTTTACGCCGGATGTAATAAACACATGCGGTATTATACGTTTGACTATTTTTTATTTATATCGGGACTTGCAATCTATAACAAACCTAAAAACTTGGGAACGGTTAGACCAATTTTTAATAAGTAACGTTAACGGAAAAGGGACATAATTTATGTGTGGTAATTTTATAATGCGTACATATATGTGTATAAATGTATTAATAAAACACACTTTTATGACAAAAATATATTAAAAATAACAAAAACCCGCTTAACGGTACATAAAAATCTCGCAAAAAAAAAAAAACTAAACAATTGTTATTCTAAAAAATAATTTGACATGGTAGTAAAACAATAAATCAAAATTCTTAATGTCATTTAGAAGACCAAAAAATTACAATTTTAAGACGAAGCTCTAGCGCCGTCAATTGAATTAAATTTATAGCTACTAAGCCGGATCTATTATTACCTAACGCTGTCCCACAGCCTCTCGGCAAACACTTATACTATTTATTGAATAACTGTGCACAACTTTGAAAAATTGACTACAACTCGATAAATTGATCAATATTTTGAATAAAAAAACAGACCAAAAAGTTGTGCACAGTTATTCAATAAATAGTGAGTATAAGTGTTTGCCCAGAGGCTGTGGGACAGCGATAGGTAATAATAGATCCAGCTTAGTAGCTATAAATTTAAATCAATTGGCAGCGCTAGAGTGGCATACCCTGAAACATAATTAATATTGCTAATGCCTGATTTTGGCGCATACGTATTACTTTACTATAGAATAGTAAAACAAGCTAAATTTAATTTGACAACTATACCTCTAAACATGGTCCAAGTTATGAAGATTGGAAAATTAATACAGTACATACATTAGCATGTATAACTTGGATTGGCCTGAGATCAGATATACCTACTCATATAGCTGTTGAACAAAACTTATTTATTATATTACTTTAAACTTAAAAAACAATACTCGTTGGGTGTAACAGCAAACAAAACCGCTTCTGCTCCATACCAAATCGGTATCGCCATTTTATGACCATTTATGTCATACATGTACCTAAGTACTTTAGTGTTTAGGAACTTTCGTTTTATTTAACATACATAGTCCTCCTTAATTTATATTTAAATTCAGATTATAATAATCTTTGTTTTACTATTAGAAAGTAGTATTTTGACTTAATCTTAAATGAATAAATTAACATTAAAACGTTTCTAAAAATTACTCTATTGCACCATACCATAACTACTATAGTTTCTTAGAAAAAATCAGTCTTATTTAAATTCTCAAATGGTTACCAAATTGGGCGCTTAAAGGCAAAAGAATAATTTTAATATTGATAAAAATTCCAATTAACATAACTTAAAATTGACGGTGTATACTTCTATCTAAACATTATTATTAGTCAATCTTACACTTTTATGCTATTATCACAATCAGTTCTTTCAAATTAAAATATAAAATAATGAAAAAAATATGTATTTTTTTTAGGAATTGTAATGCCTATCATTAAATTTATTCCTCGTCAGAACTCGTTACAACTACATCACCAGATGTAAGGGAATTATAGAAGGCATGGTATTGTCGTGGAATCACGTTGTGCTCGCAAATAAACTTTAAGTCCATTAATTTAGGACTGGGGATTGGCAAAGGTCCGGTGTAAGCTTTACTCAAATCTTCATTTTGACGTTCTTGACGCTTCCTGTTTAATGATCTTCTGACAAATAGGCGCTGATAGGGCTCATCAAAGTTGACTTTATAATAAAGAATGTTAGGTTCAGCAGACGATACATGAACTTCTCTGATTTTAGACCACATAATTTTAGCATTTTTATCGTTTTTTACCCAATTTTTACCTATAAGTAACTGTTTGAAATCTAAAATGTCATCTGTAGCTATTTCTTTTACAATATACGGGTTCCCGTTTTCCTTAGCCCATCTAACTAATGCGAACCATTGATCCGGAGTAAAAATTTCTTTATTTTTGGCACAACGTTCTATTAAAGCATGAATGCTATCATTTTCGTTTTGGGTATGTCCCTTTTCTAAAAATCGATGAGTAATGCTAACTTTCATTTCTTTGGCTGCAATTAAATACATCATAAACACAATTCTATTACGGTTTTGACCCCCGCAATTGTCGGAATATAAATTTACAGTGTGTACACCTTTTGAACATTCTTCTTTAATATAATCATAGACGCAACTAGCCACTTCATTCGCACCTCGCTTTGCAATACCTTCGTGCCACATGTAACATCTACCAATTTTCTGCCCCATCTCAAAAACTGTAAAATTAAAAACATTTAATTTTCTTTTGTAGTAGAGTATGCTAGTTTCAGCATGTGGACACGAATGCACTTTTTGGAAGTCAAATGCTGCAGTTACAACAGTGCCTTGTGAGTTGATAGCAGACAATTTATCTTCATTTTTAAGTCTTCTAGCTAAATCTTTATTTTTTATATGGTTTTGATATTTCTCATATTCATTTTGGCTTGCCGGCTTTGGCAAGTTTTTGTAGGCAATACAATCAGTACATTGATCTTTTTTTGGCCTATGAAATTCAATATTAAAATTTGTATTAACAATATCGGTGTACTGCCTCAATGTCTCAGCTTTATCAGTCTTATCGGATTGAATATCCACCCAGTCTTTATATAATTTGAATAGCTTAGCCATGGTCAAACCACTCTCTAAGTATAACTTAGAAGAATCTTTTCTTGTATAATGTGCTTCTACGGGGGCTAGTGATTTCACATGATCACAGACACTTTTAATCATATTATCATTTATAATTTTACGGTGATTATCATGCTTCCCTCTTTCATCACTTCCAGGCATTAATCCACTACCGCTATCTATTTTTTTTAAGACAGTTTTTACAACACCATCTCCTACGGCAAAAGTATTCAAAAACATTTTCTTGCATACTTTCACTTTCTCGTCTTGGTGACTATCTAAGGATGTGGGCAAAAAATATCTAATGGAAAACTTTCTGTTTGATGGTAACTCTGTTGTAATGCGTCTTTTGCTAATTCTCTGGAACCATTTACTTAGCAAATCCCACTGTCGCCCTCGATCCCCAAGAGACCAATAACTGTTGAACACTTGTTTCCTTACGTCCTCTGACACTTTTTCAGTGCATTTTAATCGGCAATTTCCATCACAAGCGGGTAGCATTTTTTTTTCTTGTCGTGTTTTCCCATTTCTGCTTTTATATTCCAGGCCCAGATTTTTAAAGACTTTTCTCTTCGTATCTATCCATTCTGACTTATTATTTTTGCGTATTTTGCCAATCTTAATTCTCTTTGTAAGTTTTCTCTTCTTTTTTTCAGGTGGTCCGTCTTGCTTACTCTCTGTTGTGTCATTGTCACTTGATGGGGCGTATGTTATGTCACCTACCGGAGAACTAGGAGCGAGCGATGAATTGGGGGTGTTAATATTAAAAGAACTAAGGTTTTCCGTTTCAATATGGTGCATAATAGTTGATAAAGAAGGTGATGCTAAAGGAGTACTGGTATCTAGAGGTAGATTAGGCACGGGCAAAATGTCGATATCTTCTATAATGACATTATTTTCCGGATCATGAGAGGTTCTTATAATGATTTCTTGTGTTACGGTGTGCGCTTCTTCAGATTGATCTGCTTCTAGATTATTAGTTATATTATCTTGATTTTGGGTAGTATAATGTAAATAAGGAGCATGAGAAAGAATTGCTGTGGAGTGAGGTCGATGTTGAACGGTTGCATTTATAATTGTAGATATCATCCACACTTGAAATCACAGCACCGTTGTTATGAGAGTCATCATGTGCATAACCAATAGTATGAGTTGATTCTGATAGTGGCTGTGACGATTGCAAAACGTTTATTATGTCAACATCCGAAAGAGGAACTGCATGAGTTGTAATTTTTTTAACTAAACCTGATTGCTTTGGTGTTTTTTGGGTATGAATTTGAGCCATTACCACAATTTTTTCTTGACATAATTCTTCACAATCGGTTAAATCATCTTCAATTTCTGTAAAAAGAAAAATAAAGCATTAAAAATAAGGCCATGTTGTAAAGATGTTAAGACATATTTGTATTAAACAGTTAACAGTTTCTTTTGTTGAATACTTTTTATGTGATAGGTGAGAAACAAGCAGACGGATTATCTGGTGGCAAGCAATTGCTACCGTCTATAGACGCCCGCAACACCTATGGAACCACATATACGCTGCCATCTTTTATCCCCCTTTCACCCTTTCACTAATCCCCCCCCTCCCCTATGGGGTTTCCGGAACCACCACTCACTTGACAATACACACCGCAGGTGCTTTAATTAAACAAAATTTAACCACAAACTGAAATCACACCCAGTCGCTATATCCATTCTCGACGTAAAATTATGTAATTGGTAGTTACAACCAATACAAAAGTAATATTCCCCATCGTAAAACATTCCATCTGGTAAATAGTAATAATATCGTTAATAATTCTCCGGCGTAGAATAACCGAACTACCACATAGGTCGTAATGCATTTTTAAATTACCCGCGTAGAATAACCGAACTACCACATCATGATAATAACTTTAAAACGTTTAAAATTGGTATAATTCCATGAATATACAATTACTAGTACAAGAATACTTTTTGATACGCATTAAGTACTGTCGAAATAACTATATTTCATTAAAAAAATGGTTACAATCGTTTAAAGTAACCTATTTAGTACGATTTTTACATTACATTGTTACAAAATATCGCTTGGGAAACAAACTTAAGGTAGAAAAATATAAAATAGGCTTACCTGAAGACATTTCGACACTTTTCTTGCGATAAGAATCGACACAGCCACAATAAATACGTCCACAACCTTTAGCTAGACCGTCTCCGGGCACAACAACGCGCAACTGGCAGTAGCGGGGGCAGCGGGGAGGGTATAATGGTTACGTTCAAAAGTAGAAGACCGGAACTACCACCACAGTAATTTTACGTCGGTTGTAGTGTAGTTCAGTGATTTGTCGTGCTTCGATTTAAAGCATTTCTAGGCATATTTTCGACCTTCTGTTTTAACCAAATGGAAGTTTAAGTCATGTTCGCGGTTTTGCAATAAAAAAACACAAATACCTCAGGTGCCACTAACGGTCTTATACGTAGGGACCGTCGAAATATTCTCTCTCATACACGCACGAGCATACACAGCATAACACGCATAAAATTAGTTTTGTAAATTTTTAAGAGTTATAAACTACTAGCGGCCGCCTTTTTACCCCCCTTTTAACCCCTTACAACCCCCTTTTCGCAATAAAAAGTAGCCTATGTTTTTTCTCAGGGTCTAGATCATCTGTATACCAAATTTCATTTAAATCCGTTGATTAGTTTTGGCGTGAAAGAGTAACAGACAGACAGACAGAGTTACTTTCGCATTTATAATATTAGTATGGATTACCTATAGGTTTTATTTCAGTTTCTGAGATGATGAATCTTATAATGAACATTTAGGTTAAATGATGACTTTGAGAGGAGTAGATAGCAAACAGCCTCATTGTTTGCTGTTACATTGTGCCCGGAATGTTAATAAGTACAATCAGTTTGATAGTCGTTCGTCCTTGAGCGGTATTTCAGCGTTGCTTTACCATTCACAAGCCCAAAAACGCGGTGACTTTCAAACATGTCGCAATCACGAACATGCATAATTTAAACCTGTCCTTATAATTAATTGTTTTGGACACGATGAGGGGATATAAATAACTTTCAACCTCTAGACGATAAAATTATAAATAAATAAATGCGCCAGACAATCACACCAATCAACCTGGTCTCAAACTAGGGCAACCCCTGTACTATGAGTACCAGGTGACGATAAATAACTGAGGGCGTCAACCCAGAACACCCAGACCCAAGACAACTTAGAAAATGTAGTCTCCTAAATTGACTTGACCGGGAATCGAACCCGGGACCTTTCGCGCTTCGGGCGAACACCTTAGCCACTGCGCCATCGAGGCCGTCGAATAACCACCGTATCGAATTTAGTAAGTAGTTTCTGAATCAATACGTTTATACCTACGTTCCATAATATGTAATGGTACATACAATACTTAATACATTTCCCTTAGTACAAAAAAAATGTTTTATTTAAATAATCTGGTGCAGTCATTTTTATTACCTTTGCTAAATCGTGGATAATTATTTAAGCCAACCTTGTATAGATTTGGGCTTAGTGCATGTAGCACACAATGTTTGTACAGTTTGAATGTTCGTCCCCCAAACGAATGCTATGGTAATAGTAAAATGTAAATTTTACTTTAAATGTTTATTTTTACTACTTAAAATGTTATTTAAAAAAATCTGACAGATCGGTTTCTGCCTTACCTATCCCTTAAGGGATAGGTGAGGCAATTGAGTGAATGTGTGATTGTATAAGATTTTTTAAAGAAAAAATAAAGTAAAGTTCTATTAAATACTGAAATAAACCATGGAAAATACTATGTAACGCAGACTAACTTTGAAATAAGTGTTTGGTGCTAATCTTTGGCTAAGTTTCTTAACAGAATGATATTATGTTGACACTTTGTCACTTTGACACTTGGTCACAAAAACGGTTTAGTCATTTGTCACCTGAACGCCTCTTAAATGGCGGACTGACAAGCGTAATGCTCGCATCTGCCATAATTTATTCAGAAGCGGAAATATTTATAAGCCACTTTCTTTTATGAAAAAAGTAAAATATCAGCCTATATGCGGTCCCACTGCAGGGCAAAGGCGTTCCTCATAGAAATCAAGTCAAATAGAAATTAAGACTACGATGATCCCATCACTACATTGTTACGCAATGCGGATTGGTGATCACAGGCCCTAGCTATGTTCCAAACCACTTCCAAACATTCGAAGATACGTTTTTTTCAACCCGAGATCAATTTCACGGCACACAAGATCACGGCTCGGTACTTAAACTGCTAGGACCAACGGAACGTTCTATATGATGATGGAATAACTAAAGAGTGAGAAATAAAATTAACTTGGCTTTATCCTAACTAATATTATAAATGCGAAAGTAACTCTGTCTGTCTGTCTGTTACTCTTTCACGTCAAAACTACTGAACGGATTTAAATGAAATTTGGTATACAGATGATCTAGACCCTGAGAAAGAACATAAGCTAATTTTTAAGGGTTTTAAGGGGTTAAAAAGGGGGTAAAAAGTTACTTTTCCACGCGGAAGTTGCGGGCGACCGCTAGTTAACGATTAAAATCTGTTTGTAAATGAGTTATTGGATTACACCTTTTTTAAAATAGTAGGCCTACCTATCTGATATCCATATAAAATCTGCGGAATATATTATACGCGTCTTTACCATTACAATACGGTTCATATTTATTTGTTTCCTTGTGGTTTTTATTACGTATTCGTTTGACATTGCAATATCAGCATGCAATATCCAATTCTGCCAACTTTATTCCAGAAGGTTTCCATTTACAAAGAGGCTTTAAAGTAAATCATAATACCTATTATATATTTTCATCTATATTTTCCAATAAGTTCGTTTGTTCCCATGTCAAAAGTAATGGAAATGTCGAGTACGAAAGACAGTTAAACTAGTAAAAATATCAACAAAGCTGGAATATTCCTGAAAAAGTTTTATATTTCATAATACTTCAATTGCAGTGGCTAGTGGAGCTTATTTCAAACCGATGGGACCACTTGGAGTTGGAATAAAAGAAAATAATTATAGTTAATTAATTATAGAGTTGGTTCAACGTCAAGATTTCGTCAGCAATTACGTCTATGGAGTATTTTTACTCTTTACAACCACGATCTTATTCTAATGGTATGAATTTTTCGAACATAACATGGGTTTGGATCACCAATCCGCATTACGCAAGCGTAGTGGTTAAGCCTAATTCCATTATAGTAGAGATGACTTTATTTATTTGATGGAGGCCTTTGCCTTGCAGTGGGCCAGCATAGTCTGATACTTGATTATATGGAACGTGTGTCGCAAGTGGACGATAAACCAATAAATAAATTGTCACAATATTGCCCTGACTCTGTGTTGAGTAGCTTAAGCACTTGTGTTACAGATACCAGACAACAGAGGAAACACAAATAAGTATAATACTTAAAGACATAATATTACACCCAAACACAATGAATGTTCAGAGGATGAATAAGGTAACTGTCTGACACGAAGTAAAAAAATCTTCTTTAACAATGACACCTAGTCACAAATGTGTAATTATTTTGTGACCTAGTGCCGACCCTGTGCGTCTTTTTTAGAGATGGGCGACGGGTAAATACCCAAAAGGTAAAAACCCGGGTAAATTCCCATTTGGGTAAATATCGGGTATTTACCCGGGTAAATTCCCGAATGCTGGGTAGTTTCGTCTTTGTTGCATCAATCGAAAATCCAAACATTAAACAGGTCGATAGTAATATTTTAAACAAAAAAAAAAGTAGTAACGTCTTTTAATAACGAAATAGTCTAGAATTCCGTAAAAAACACACTATCCAAGTCGTCGTCTATCAAATTCAAAACAAAGCAAAGACACAGGTGCGTTTCATACGATGTCGAGACACGACTGCTGCTCAATCCTTTGTTTCGCCACGCGCGGACGGACGGGGGTGGAAATGCGGGACGCGCGGGGGTGGCGACACGACGCGCGGGATTGGTAACGCGGAATTGGCGGGGGTAGCGACGCGAAATACACAGTAGCTGCGCGGGCGACGGTGTTCATCCCTCAAAACTTTTTTTCTTGGAAACAATTCATCATCATCATTTCAGCCAATAGACGTCCACTGATGGGCATAGAGGCCTCCCCCAAAGTTCTCCACACAGATCGGTCCTGTGCCACCCGCATACAAGAGACTCTCGCGACCTTCACCAGATCTTCGGTCCACCTGGTGGGAGGCCTGCCACGGCTGCTTCCTCCTGCACGTGGCCACGTGCAGGCCTCCACTCAAGGACCTTTCCACCCCAACGGCCGTCTGTTCTCCTCGCAATATGCCCTGCCCATTGCCACTTCAGCCACGCAATTCTTTGGGCTATGTCTGTGACCTTAGATCTCTTGCGGATCTCATCATTTCTGACACGATCACGCAAGGAGATTCCGAGCATAGCCCTCTCCATTGCCCTCTGAGTGTCTTTGAGCCTTCTTAAGCGGCCTATTGTAAGCGGCCACGTTTCAGTTCCGTATGTCATCACTGGCAATACGCACGCATTAAAGACTTTCGTCTTCAGACACTGTGGTAAATGGGCCGAAAATATGCTGCGTAGCTTCCCGACCGCTGCCCAGCCGAGTTTGATTCGCCGATGGACCTCTTTCTGGAAGTTGGACTTACCAAGTTGCACTTTTTGTCCGAGGTAAATAATATTCGTCTACAACTTCCAGTATAGAGCTTCCAACTTTTACAGGAGTGGGTACGACATGAGAGTTCAACATGACTTTCGTCTTGTCCATGTTCATTTTGAGACCCACTTGTTGAGAGACTCTACTGAGGTTGTCTATCATTCTGCTTAGGTCTTCCAAGGTTTCAGCCATGACTACGATATCATCGGCAAATCGAAGGTGCGTCATGTACTCGCCATTCATATTGATGCCAAGTTCATCCCATTCCAGAACCTTAAAAACGTCCTCCAACAAAGTTGTGAACAGTTTCGGCGATATGACGTCACCCTCGCCTCGCCTCGTGGTATATAGGCTTAGACTTCTGGTCCTGAAGACGGACTGACATGGAGGCGTTTGCGTACAGGGACTGCAAAACTTGTATGTACCGGTAGTCTATGCACCTTTGGAGAGACTGTATCACGGCCCAAATCTCGACAGAATCAATCATCATCTCAAGCTTTCTCATAGTCCACAAACGCTAAGCACAATGGCAGATTGTACTCCTCGGTCTTCGGTACAACCTGCCGCAGCGTATGAATGTGGTCTATGCTGCTCAAGCCTTTCCGGAATCCGAATTGTTTGGGAGTCTGAAAGTCGTCAAACCTACGTGCGAGACGGTTCGTCATAACTCTCGAAAACAGCTTGTATATGTGACTCAGCAGCGTGATGGGCCTGTAGTTCTTCAATTGGAATTTATCTCCCTTTTTGAAGAAAAGCCTCACCACGTCCAGTATGCCACGCTTTGGGCGTCATTTCCTCGATGATGACGAAGTAAATAGCGTCTGAAGGGCTTTTAGGACCGTTCGTCCACCTGCTTTCAGAAGTTCCGCTGTGACTCCGTCATCACCCGGTGCCTTGCCGTTCTTAAGCTGTTTGAGAGCTATGCTGGTCTCGTACAGGTTGACGTCCGGGATATCTTCGGTGTAGTGCCGGGTTAATTTGGCTCTTTTATCAACGGCTTGGGTGATAAAAGTTTTCAATCTCGGCCAAGAGCTCATGGCGTGACGTGACGATCCTGCCATTTTCTGTTTTCAGCTTAGTCAGCAAGCTCTGGAAACAATTACTCTACAATATCTCGAAAGTTGTACCTTTTTTACAGACACAGTTTATTGGACAAACGATGTTTAGCGGGTTTAGATACAATAGGAGATCACTGGGATTAAATTATATTCAAAACAATCACTAAAATGAAAATACCCTCATATTTACCCGATCGGGTGCTTTCAGGGAATTTACCCGGGTAAATACCCACAGTTGGGAATTTACCCGGGTAGAATCCCATCTCTAGTCTTTTTATTTCATGTCATGCTGTATTGATATTTCATAAGCAACTATAAATATCCGATTTACTAAGCAAAATCTTCTTTCATTTGAAAACTACAACGCTATAAACGGAGCACCATGCAAGATTTCTACAACTAAATAAAAATGGAAGTTCGTAACTTCCACAATTGAACGGCGTAAAAGTAAATAGCGAATCTAGGTACGAGTTTAAGCGTGTGATCTAAAAATAAATCAATATTTTACTGCCTATGTTATAAACCAACTCACGTTCCTTACGAAGACGAACGGGTGGCAGCGAATGGAAGGATGTAAATAAAATAGCAGGTACACATGTGAAGGTGCAACGAGGCAGTTGGTTCGATCAAACAATATTTTGCTGCGAGAATAGAACATTTATTTTCCATATTTCAATAAAACCCGCCCTCACTTCGCTTCTGGACAGTAGTTTTTTGAACCCAATAGATGCGTCGATTAGATCACCCTAGTGTTTCGTGTTTCTGGTATACCTATTAGCTTTAAGTAAAAATAAATAAAAACGTAGTGACAAAGTCTTTGGAAATCAAAATTCCTATTTATTAGATACACTAGAGGCCCGCCCTCACTTCGCTTCGGGACTGTATTTCAAAAATTAACTAATAGATGCCGCTGTGCTTAATTACATCGCGCAAGCGTTTCGTGTTTTCGGTTTACCTATAAGCCTTGTCGTTGTCTATTGAAGTTATCTCTTTATAAATAGTATAGATAGAAGATAGATAAAAGATAAGTACTAATGACAGCGCTGCGCAGCTAGTGCCGCTTTTTTGCACACTCTTGCTCCCCACCTCTCTCCAACCCGGTATTGTTCTGAATTCAACTCTCTGATTTAACTCAACTCTTGCCCTTGATTGATATGAAATCTTTGAAATTAATTTCCGCTACGGCGTAAAATCTTTCAATTACCAAGATAACTTTGTTCTGCTGTTTAGCGGCCTTTACTCATTTTATTAAATTATCTTTAAGCTCAAAAATGATTTAACGTTTTTAAAGTTTGAGTCTCGAGGTATTATTCAAGCGACTCTCCCACGGTTAAATACTTTAAATTGTATTTAACCGTGGGAGAGTCGCTTGAATGGGCCGGCCGGCCGGCCTCACCGAATAAGTGCCTTGTGCCACAGATTACGCAGATTGCTAGAATTTAGAAATCTAGTTAGAACCAGACTTTACAGTGACCTAGGTACTTACTTATGTGAACGATGTTACAGGAAAATAAAAAAAAAATCACTTATAAAAAGATAAATCTATATCCGCTCTGCAGATTGAGTATGCAAATAGCTCGGACTATTCGTTTACCACCCACGCTACATGGATTTTTAAAATTTATGCACGATATTTTTATAATTTTCCGATAATGTCTTAAACGAAGATAACCTGATTTTTAATTAACTTTACCTACGTTCGAAGTAACAGCCCTGTTTCCAGTAAATAGGTATTTTATTTTTAAAAACGCCGCTCACCGTCCGCTCCACATGCAGTATGCATAATGAAATGACATGAAGAATAATCGGATTGCAAGGGAAAAGAGCGTGAATGTTCTTGATGCACTTTTGCATTTTAATTAGAACTTTCTTACTCTATTTGGTCCGTTTTAGACTTACGGGGAGCTGGTCCATTTTATCGACAGTGCAGCTGTCGGTCTCACGCCAGGTATATGCCTCGGGGTATGTAAGATGAACACGGTATTAGGTACTATAGTTAGATTTAGTCCTTGTGAACTTTTACGGCTAGTTTTCAATCAGTTTTGTGGAATAGCTGCGGCAGTATTTCCTGACGGCTATGACTAAGGGATCTTCAAGAGAAGAGCGTAGGTGCTCCTTTTTAAAATGCCGGCAACGCAACAGCGACTACTTTTATGTTCATGAGCAGCGGTGATTACTTACCAGCAGGAGACCCGCTTGCTCGTTTGCCGCCTCTAGTATAAAATATTCAAAAAATATTTCAACCACCCCATACTTATAGTCAGTTACATAGACTGCCGCACTGAGAGACCAATTAACCTTAATGTTTATTATTTTAATTTATGAATGTATGGTCTTCATGCGTATAAAAGTAAATATTATTAAAAGTTAATGAACGACTCTAAGTGACGGGAACCGGATAATACGACCAAATCGGAATGAGTGGTGTAAGCCACCTTTTAGTTTCTTTCTTTCAACAGATTGAGACATTTTTTTTGCACGGGGCAGTTTAAAGCAAAAATGTTAATTTGAATTCCTCATTATCCTAATGAAGTAGTGGCTTACACCACTTTTGCACTGACAGCCTCATCGACATTTCTACGTAAAATGGAAGCTGGACTGAAAATGTTAAAACAAATCCTTCTTTACTAACGAGTTAGTGGAAAGAAAATAAATTATGATTGCAAATTCCTTTACTGCCTTATTTGTACAGACAGCTGCACGTTTACCCTCTTACAGGCTGCTTACTGTACCTACTTATACTTTATCCCCATCGAGGCGATAAGAAGAAGGCTGTTCTTCGAACCCTTTGAGGAAGTAGGTACTTGTCTTGTATTGTAGGTACTTGTTGTTTAATCTTTGCACGTGGGGTGAGTACTATGTTGCTTAGAAACAGTTAAACCCTTGCACGTGGAATAATTTACCTACTTTATGGAAGCTTAAGGAATCATGGAGATCGCTACCTACCGTTCTAATTAAAAATAATTTGTACCTCAGAAAAAACGGAAACTTTACGGGATTATTTTGTATTTTGTCTGCCAACAAGATTATTTTTCTAAAGAACGCGTGGAGAAAAAAAAACTTCAAACGCAATCAAAAGATGTTTGCCGTATATTTTGACATTCGCTAAGCTTTTTTTATTTATCGTTTGAAAAATGCTTGAGTACGAGAGATCCTTTATGTTTACGAGGAATACGTCTACATTGGCATTGGCAGAATTAGAGAAACACTTCAAACTTTTTAATGTTATTTTATCTTCGAATTATAAACTCAAAAAGCCTTAAATAATACTAATAATACCATGTTTAAAAATAATAAGTATGTTGACCATAAATACGCAAATGAGGAGGTTGGATTTATCACATTATGCAGCAGTTTTTTTGCAGTGAACAAGTTTTATTTATTTTATCATTGTCCGCTTAGTCGCCAATTTTTTTTTCCTTTGCACTTTGGCTTAACACGGTACCGTGTGTCTATCTATACTGCCAAAAAATTTAAGTGTTTCCCTTTGAAGATTAAAACATGAGTGCAACGTAGTGTATGAGACTGCGTATTGGTATTTAAACTCGCGAATGCTATTAAAAATCTCGCAAAGGCTCGTTTTTTGAATCTCGCTCGTGTTTTAATATTCCTTAATAAGTGGCAGTTATATAAACCTTAAGTTTTTTATTTGTGAACGAACTTACCTGGTTTACGAAAATGATTTCTTCGGAGCTCATGATGCTCCCAGTGTACTTGATGGAATCTGGAATGAAAACAATACGTTAGTTTGAAATTTTAAATGTCACCATATTACCACATATTACTGTGACATTATCGGTTTCGAACGTTACGATTCGGAAGTTGATCACTTTCGAAAAATAACAAACTGCAGTTAAAATGAATCATTAACCCTCTTATTACAAATGGTCTAGAGTTAGATTTGGTTTAAAACTGATGTTGTCACTTTCATTTGTGACTTTTATCTTCTATACTTCTATACTATTTATAAAGAGATAACTTCTATAGACAACGACAAGGCTTATAGGTAAACCGAAAACATAAAACGCTTGCACGATGTAATCGGATACAGCGCCATCTATTGGCTCATTTATAAATTACGACCCCGAAGCGAAGTGAGGGCGGGCCATGTTTAAACCATGTCTAGTTCGTCTCCGTTTTGTAATATGGGGGATAAGGTTTATTTTTAGAAAGTAAAATTTAGCACAGTTTGTTGTTTTCCGCAAGTTGATCAACTTACGGCTGGGGCTATTTACGGGTGACATGAAAAACGTTCTGCTACGGTTTCGTAGTATCTTTGCTACGAGCTACGGCGCGGTGCTACGTCGTAACAAACTTCATTAATAAATAATATTATGGTCGTGGGCAATAAAGCTTTACTTTAATAATGCCTGCCATGATTAGAAGATTTCTTGCGGAAAATGGGATGTCAAAATGTAAAAAGTAAAAAATTGTTGTTATTGTATATGAATGACGACAAAAAAAGACAGCGCTAATATTTACGGTTGGTTATACCGTTAAGCGTTATTCTAGCGCTTGACTACTTGACAGAAAAACAATGATGTGGTCTAAAGCTACAAAATGACTGATCAAAGGACGCAGTCAACAATACTGTTTCAACGAGCATTTTTTTTAACTGAATCCCTTTTTTTTTCATCATTACGTGCTACTTGCGGTTGGTAAGTAATATCTACCGGTCAGCAGCGCTTCATTGCGCAGGGGCGCCGTCTGAATGGTTATACCGATTCCAATTACTCTTAAAACAACAAAGTTTGTTCAACCGTAACTCGCTATGATATTGCCTTAAAAAAACGTAGGGTTTTTCGTTTGTTATTGCAAATTTAACGTGCGGAACATAAAGCAAATATTTTGGGTTTGCTTTTACTAATAGGCGGAATGCAAGCATAGACAGTGGATGTGAAAGCTGTATGCCGTTTGTTTGTATATTGAGTGACCTGATGGCGCATTCGAAAGGGACCCGGTCTCATATGCCAATGATCGTCCGTTGGAACCTTTCTCTAAAGGAGTCGTGTTTGTTCAATCTTGTCCAATTAAGAGGGTAAAGGAATAAAAAGTACACCGGTGTTTGCGCACACATTTGAGCACTATAATATATCCTGCGTACGAGGCTTTATTATTTACTAGTAGCCCGCCTTCACTTCGCTTCGGGACCGTAATTCAGAAATGAACCAATAGATGGCGCGGTGTCCAATTACATCGCGCAAGCGGTTCGTGTTTTCGGTTTACCTATACGCCTTGTCGTTGTCTATTGAAGTTATCTCTTTATAAATAGTATAGATAGAAGATTAATTAAGCACAACTGTCACTGAAAATAAAGATTCATGGTAGCAATTCCGGTGTACAAAGGATGCTACACACTTAAACAAATAGCTAATTTATAAGATGGATTCAGAAACAGAACACGTTTCAACCCGGAATATGAATTTAACGAAGACCAATGGAGACTGTTGCACATTAAATCTGCAATAATGCTCCTAAAATGTATGTGTCTTTTTGTTTATTCAAGGTATCAGCCGCCTACGATTCTTTCAGTCGTTTGCGCGTTAAGAAATAATACACAAAACTTACCAACTTTCCTCTTATTAGTGTGGTTTTAAAAAAAATCCGATTTATTTTTAAAATTCATTACACTTTACATCTTTTCACAAAGTTATTCTACCTAATTTTCTTCAGAACGCCATTGTTTCCCGAGAGTACTGTAGGCACTTAATCTCCACAAGGAGGGCAAGGGTTAGTATACTAGAACCTGCTAGCGCACCCCTGGCTTTACACGCAATTTACATATTAAAATATCACAAAGCTTTGAAACAGCTATATATTCCTCCAGCTAGAGCTGTGCGTACCGGGAATAAACCGACGAAGTCGTAAGTTTTACTGGAATCATTTTGTTTGATGTTAATGATTCTTGCAACGTTAAGTTATCGGATGGAAAAATTCTGCTAGATGCCTGGTATAGGACTGAATTCCATCTACAGGTTATTGGTTAATTTTTGTGTGATGTCATTATGGATATTTTACGATCTGAACAACCAAAATGCTATTCTATTTGGAACTCAGTGCAACAGTACGCCAGGACAGGACCGGCGGAATTATAACATAAAAAGTATAGCTGGAGGCACTAAAGTATAGCGATGACCGTTATTTTGCGCACTTGAAAAAAATAAGACTTTCTATCAAAATTGGTTTCTGCGCACTCAAGGTCATAACTACACTTTCTTGCCTCGGACTATAATAATTATTAACACGGACAAAGATTGAACCTAATTTATTTGAATGAAAATTGGTCGGATCCATGTAGTCTCTCCGATTTTGGCCACGACCTGGACTGTGCCTGCCGTTGCTAGGAGACCATTCGTTGATAACTTTGCTCCACCTTCACCGCACTTAGCTACCTAAATGTCCTGCACAATCCACTTCAGACATGACCTTACCCGAAGTTTAGTCCTGCGTCAGATTTCACAGTTCCGGACTCGGTCTTGGAGTCTGATGCCGAGTATGTTCCTCTCCATGGCCCTTTGTGTAACCCGTATTGTGCACAATCTAGTTAGTGAGAGTTCATTTCACGTCAATTTAATGCTATATGAATGATTTGAATTAGCATCTGAAATCATTATAATTGTTTTTGTTGAGTTGTTGTAAAATTGCTTTCTCTCAAAATATTTTGGACTGGAATCTCGGGTCTAAATTATTAATTTTAACAACTAGAGTGTGGGGCATATCACTGCATTTGCCGCCGCACTCCCGGAGAACCGTGAATTTTCATTAGCCATGAAGAGGGTTAATTCTCAAATTACTCCTATTGTTATTTTATCTCAGTAATGTTTGTGATTAAAGATTTTCTCTGCGACCTAGATATTTATATGCGTTCAAAGTTGTAACGGACTGTCATCATTTTATGAGACGACGATGAAATATTCATCCAAAATAACCACCCGATTAACATCGCTAATGAGCGCTATTTGGCATTTATGGAATTTAAAACCAATTACTATGGATTAGGGTCGAAAATATACTACTTAAGTACACACGGCAGCACATCAGGTTACCCATTATACATAACTATAACTACGACGCATCAGTTGTGTTAGAAAGAAAGTCGCTTTGATATTATTGGTGGATTTTCTACAGTATGCCTAAATAAGCCAATGGTTGATCTGACATAAGCTGAGCGCCAATAGAATGGTTTCATCGATGGTAAGCCACACCGCCTGCGCGTACGTTAGAGATGGGACTCAAATCGATAGGTAAAACTAGAATCGAGTTGACGCGTAATTCGAATCATCGCATCGATTTGAATATTACTAATTGACTTTTCCCAAAAAGTCTTGACTTTCAAATAATCCCCAAAAATTAAACAACGACTACCTTCACCAGAATGAGTGTATAAACTTTTGACTATACCTCATTCTTCACAAAAAAAATGCACAACATACCTACCCTATAATGCCGACTCGCGGCGCGAGCGGTCATCGAGTCGAGTTTTCACCGTCACGATTCAAATCGAATGTGGTTCGAGTCCTATCACTAGGCTAAGATTGTCACTTCAAATAGAGCAGTTATCAAAATTTAAAATTTTATCTATCTTAAATTGAATAAATCTGTTCATTGAAAATGGCGCCTCAAATCTCAAGAGTTGAAAGGGAGCGAATAATTGCGCTTAGAAGAAGTGGTTACAGAGTAAAGGATATTTGTGACCAAACTGGCGTAACGGTGAGTTATTTTATTTTGTTCTATTTATTAAAAAATATAGCTTTAGAATCATCATCATCATCAGCTTGTCTCAGTCCACTGCTGGACATAGGCCTCCCCCAATGTTCGCCATTTCACCCTGTTTGGCGGTGTGAAGATTGTGTTTACGAGAGTGAAAGATGCGGTTTTTATGACGATGAAAGTGAATACACAGAAGATGATGTGAGTGAATGTTGTAAGAGCGGCGAGGATGTAGATGTTGGTGGATGTTTGCACGAGGAGCCAGAAGTGAGCACGACTGAACAGCTATCTGAGTCGGAAAGTGAGTTAGGCGAAAAATCCAAAGAGAGCATGAGCGTGGAACTTGAACAGCAGCTGGAAGATAAAAACATTCAGCGAACAAAGATTTAAATCATAGATATGCCTTCGCCATACTTGGACCGCGCCGATTTGAGTCGAAGCTCAAATAACCTAGTGTAACTCAACTGGGATTAGCGCGTTATAGTTGCCGTTTGCACACGGTGACAGTTGGACGATACAGCTGCCTGGATTTTTGACAGGAAAAAGCACTCAAAATACCTTCGTGTGCCTTTTTATTGTGCAAGAAAAAATACTACAAATTCAAATAAAGCGAATGGTGTAACATTTGACTCGTAGGTAAGTATTTATATTTTATCAATTATTTAATTTATTTTATTTTGTTGACAAAACATCAAAGTCTGATCGGCCAACGCGTGACAGAGAGAGTAGTATTGGCAATTAATGTGAGACAAAAAGAGACAACATCATTATCTCGGTGACCAATATACTTTGACCCGCTGTAGTACTCAGAACTCAGTTGATAACAGCTCATTTGTTAATGGTAGGTATACAATAACCGAGAAAAGTACGGTAGCGGCAGCAGTTAGGCATTGTTTTAATAGCGGTCAGATATATAATAGCAATTTTATTTCGACTAGAAATCAATAAACATGCGAATAATTATTACGTATTATTTTTAAGTGAACGTTTATTGTTTTAGATTTCCGCGTTTAAAAGAAAAATGTATCAAAGTTATCCAACGGGATTGAAGGGATGAATACTGGTTAACTGGACAATTTAGTCGTTCACAAAAGTTATGTTGATAAAATGTAAGTCCGTTATTGGCTGTAAGAAAAATATGTTTACTGTAATTATTATATTTAAGAGCTGTGGATTTTGTAAGAATAAATAAATAAATAAATGAATTTGCTCTTCTCATTTCAAAGAAAATGATTTATGTTTGATTTTCCTAGGTCTTCTAGGTCGTAAAGTTACAAGTATTATATTTGTGTTTCTTCTGTTGTCTTATTCTATAACACAAGTGCTTAGCTTAGCTTAAGCTATTTAGTACGGAGTCAGGACATTAAATCTGGGGTTGTGTTAATTTATTAATTATTAAATTATAGTAAATATTACTCATAATTTTTCTTAAGGAATAGTAGGGCAAAGGCCTTTATCATAGAAGTCAAGTCATAGCTACTATGATGGGATTAGGCATAGTCACCACCCTTTATTCGGTTTGGTGATCAAACCCGATCAAATAGATAAATGTAGTGTAACATTTAGAAATAAAATATCCTATAAGTAAAATTGCTTTTAAATTTAGGAATTGTTTTATTTTTAGTTCCCAGTATGAAAATTTTGCTGACCGTAATTTATCCTCATAGATATTGACTTTCGATGACACGCACACGTCATGTCATCAAAATATTGCCTCGTTTTTAGGTGTCCGGGCATATCTATGATTTAAATCTTTGTCAGCGAAGTTATAATCATTCAGACGTTGTGATGATCGATGACATTAGTGTCAAGCCTTTGCAAACAAAAATGCCAACGAACGGTGATGACAGAAATGACAGCAAAATAAAGAAAAATAACGACGAAGAAGTTTTGATCGAAAAAGCCGAAAGAAGTTTGCAGTCTACGACGGATAACAAGAGGACGTTCCGCAGGACAAGGAGGAGGGGTAGGCAGAAGCGAAAGAGGACACCAGCCGATAGTAGGTGGCGTGGAGCTAAATTTAAAGAGTTAGCGGTAAAAGATTATAAGAAGAGGAAGAAATTTTTTGATGCGTATGTTTTTATTAAGATGTTTTATGTTATGTTGATTTTTATAAAGTTGTAAACAGTTTTTAAGGTTTATGGAAAGAGCAGTATGAGGGCATACTGAATGCAGAATGGCCGAGTGTGGTATGGGCGATCGGTAGATGCATGATATGGAACGTGTAAAGAACGATGTTTGAATTAGGATGAAGTGTGAGAGTGAGGGAGAAGACGAATGGCCGCGGACGACGGAAGATGTAAAGATGGGAAGAATTTTATTGTTAAATACAAGAAGATATACTAAAACGGTTTCCTTGCCCCACCATCCTACATTAATTAATTTATTTATTACTCATTTTGTTTATATATATAGGAAACTGCATAGTTTTAACTGCTTTATTCAACGTGACATATTATTTTATGTATATATATATATATAATATATATATACCAGCAGCCGCACGCGACTCCGTCCGCATGGAAAAGTAACTTTTTACCCCCCTTTCAACCCCTTACAACCCCCTTTTCGCAATAAAAAGTAGCCTATGTCCTTTCTCAGGGTCTAGATTATCTGTATACGAAATTTCATTTAAATCCGTTGAGTAGTTTTGGCGTGAAAGAGTAGCAGACAGACAGACAGACAGACAGACAGACAGAGTTACCTTCGCATTTATAATATTAGTATGGATATGTATGTATGTATATATATATATATATATATATATATATATATATATATATATATATATACATAAAATAATATGTCACGTTGAATATATATATATAGTATGATCAAAGTTGGAGACGAACAATTGCTTTAAAAACTTTGCTGCTACCTTCTTTGCACACCTGCATATATAATAATACCTAAGTATTGTAAACATTTACGATTACGTCAGTGATTTTAAAAAGTGATGTAACCGAACAATTACCTTCACAATAGATAATTTTTATCAGAGAGATTAAAAACTTAAACGACATTGTCCGTAAAAAAGTGTTTAAATTAGTTTTAAAGTTACATATTTAGACAATTTCCTTTGTTGTAGATTTCAATGGACACCGTGCCGCGGAGATTAAAAGAAGCCGGAAAAAAAATGTTGCTGCCCGCAAATTTTTTAACAAATTACCACAAACCCTTGTTGATTTACCCATACATAAATTTAAATCTCAAGTTAAATCTTATTTGATGGCAAATGCCTATTACACAGTTGAAGAATACCTAAATGACAAGAATTTGTGGAAATGATAAACTGTTCACCTACACTGTGTTATAAAATGTTAATTTTATTAAATTCTTCATAAATTTTATGATTAAAATCTGAAAAGATTTAAGTTCTACTGAGTTTCTTCTGATTCTTCTCGGTGGAATAATAACCTTCCGAATAAGCGGTAGGTAGATTATAAAATTTGACATTCATAAATGGACACAAATAAGCAATAGTGTGTTAACCCACATGACTGTCATTCCGAGAAAATGGCGTTTGAAAATTCAGAACAAGTTTTAAATACTTTGTATGGAGATTTTTGAAAAGTTGGACATGTTTGATAATAAATTAAAGTTAATTACTTAATTTAACTCATTTTATTTTAAAAAATAGAAAAATATAGTCGTTATTACGAGAAAAGACAGATTTTTTTATAGCAAAACTTTCTATTGCTTATTTACACCTTGTACGGGTTAGTGACCGCACAATAGGTATAATGTCGATGACTCAGAATTTAGGTCAATAACGCGGTTATAATTATTGTTTACCTACGTCTTGTTAGTTAGCTTTTAATATCTACTTATGAATAAAATCAGTGTTTGATCGACTATCATTGGGTTTGTTTCGCACATTAACTTTCCCTCATCTCTCACTCATCTTATAACTGTAAACACACTACACACATAAAACATTTTAAGAGACATAGAATGTTTTTGCTAAATAACCAATTGAACTTGGTAGATTTTTTTAAATGCGTTAAGTGCTTTGAAACACTTTTGTAAAATTAAAAACCGTTGCGGTTGTTGAGTAGGTTTAAGAAACAAATCATGTCTCTTGAGTTGTTTTTGAATATTGTAAAAAGTATTTGAGCGGATAGTTTAACACTTAACTTATCCGCTACCTAAAAGATCATTCGCTACTCCATGACCGACAATAATATGGTTTTAGACCGAAACGCTCCACAGGTGATATTCTAGCGTTCGTATCACACTTCTGGGAAGATGCTATAGCGAAGTATGGTGATTGTTGGAGAGCCACGCTTCGGCATGAATGGGCCGTCTCGACCGGAGTGATGCCACTGCCTCACAGAAAACTGGCGTGAAGCCGCACCTGTGTACGCCGAGTGAGTGAGGGTACCGGAGGCCCACCCGGAGGGGGGAGGGGGAAGGAGATAAAAGGTTGGCAGCGCACTTGCGACTCCACTAGTGTTGCAGGTGTCTATGATCCGCCTGCTCGTCTGCTACCTTTGTCCCACTGCTGGGCAAAGGCCTCCCCTAAAAGTCTCCATTGGACTCTATTTGAAGCAATGGTTCGCCAATGGTCGGAGAAGTGTTCTAAGTCATCACTTGTCTACTACTCTGTTCGCTTCTCTCCAAACTTCCGGGTTACGGCCCTGAAACCTCGCTTATATGCGATTGGGTTGCGGGATTTTTGGTGGGTTGCAGGATTCGTGTCCTTCGGAAAACATCGTGAAGAAACCTGCACGTCTCTGAAACGTGTAACCGTGAATCGGATGGTCTGGTTCCCCTGCTGAAGGGTTGCAAAGGTCGGAAGGCAGTCGCTTCATTGTAATTGCCAGACTCCCCAAATCCTGGATCATTGTCAAAGCGTGCCCCGGACTCCGAAGCGACAGCTTTGGACGCAACCGGGAATAACACGCTGAGATGTGGTGACTCTAGTCTCAATCGTAAAATGTGCAAAAGATAATTTTACGAACGTTTACAAATCATCTGTCGTAGGTATTCCTAAAAAAAATCTTTAGGATAATAGTTGTTTGGTCGAATGTTTTAGGCCGAATTTTTAATCGCACACTTGAAGGTAGAATTTTATTTAGCATAATTTTTCTTATCCAAATTTTAATTTTGCATATTTTCGTTTAGCATATCGTTATTTAGTCGAAATGTTATTGAGTAGAATTTCACTTGGCATACTATGAAGAAGGCAGAATTTCATTTAGGATAATTTTATTATTAAGTCGAACTATTATTTGGTAGAATTTCACTTGGCATACTTTGAATGACAAAATTTTATATAGGATATTTTTAATAGCATATCGCTCTTTACAATAGTATACTTATAATCCTACTATACTATTATAAAGGCGAAAGTTTGTAAGTATGGATGTATGGATGTTTGTTACTCTTTCACGTAAAAACTACTGAATGGATTTGAATGAAACTTTACCACAATATAGCTTATACATCAGAATAACACATAGGCTACAATTTTTGAGGTTTCTACGAACCTGAAGTCCACGCGAACGAAGTCGCGGGCAAAAGCTAGTTTAATATTATATTACTGTAATATATCCTACTACTATTATAAAGGCGAAAGTTTGTAAGGATGTATGGATGTTTGTTACTCTTTCACGTAAAAACTACTGAATGGATTTGAATGAAACTTTACCACAATTATACATCAAAATAACACGTAGGCTACAATTTATAAAAATACATTGTGTGGATTGTCCAAAATATGACGGTAAGTGTCAATGATTAACCCCACATGCATGCTTCACCTGAGCCACATTACTTGTCAAATTAATGATCGAAAATCATAATAGAAATACATTTTTAAGTAATTGTTGTATAAACTTATTTGTTTTAATAACATAGAAAATGAAATTCGTACTAAAAAAAATTCGAATTTAAGATAGGTAACCATAGAAAAGTATACCTAAGGATGATTCTAAATGTAAACTTTCTGCGTATAAAAGTTCAGTCGTTTCATAATTATGGATATTGAACTTACCATAGGCATACCTAAGATGATTCAACCTTACAAAATTATGCGTTTGAGTTATGCTTAATGATACGAGCCAAAATATTTTCGGCGAAATGAAGTTTCTGCCATTCGATGTTATGCAATTCAATATTGTGATATAAAAAAATCCGAAATAAAAGTAGACCCTTCTTATATCCAATTAATACACTATAGTTTTCCTGAATAAGCAAATTTACAGTCATAGCTGAAAGGTTAATGAAACAATATAGGTATTTAACATCATTTACAGATTTCAAAGCTAATTCTTACAATGTTGTAAATAAAAATCGAATCGTTATCTCTAAAGTAGATGTCAAGTATTTCAAAGTGCCAATGTCAAATTTTGAATTCCCCCGCTTTAAGTAGCCCGTTTGCTTGTTAAGTTTTTCAAACATTGTCTATCTAATAATAAGTTTGGTCTTTTAGCGTAGCAAAATAAGGTTTAATTCGCGTTGCGGGCTGCACTGGGCGGCACGAAACTAGTGAAGTAGAATCTGCCCAACGCTATTTGTCTCTTTCGTGCGATTTTCTCCGTTCATCTTTCGATGCGCTCAAGGTCAAAGTGTAGTAACTTGATGTGCTGGCCACTGTACATGTTGTTTTCGACTTCGACGGCAAATTCGAAATTTATAGCGGTAAAACTAATAATGATTATTATTAGATCGCGCTATTGGGATCCCTTTATGTATCTAGAGATTATATCGATGACGTCTATAAAAGATAAAGAAGGGAATTTCAAGCTCGAAACTACAACTTCTCGAAGAAACTAAAGAATATATCTGTTTACAATGACAGACAAAGAAAGACCAGGTCAAAGATAAAAATGTATTGACCCTTAGAGGTAAAGCCCGTGGGAAATACCTTACCCATAAACCTAGGAAATTGTTTTGTAATGTCATAAAACCAGATATTGGCCCTAGAAGTGTGATACAAAAGTATCATTCCGTGTAGCAATAAGAAATAAAATGCTCTTTTTTATTCGTCCCTAAAGTCAAATTAAGTACCCGATTTTTTTCTGGTAAAGCAAAAGTCGGATTAAGGACAGTAATTTTATGATTTAAAAATGTCTACTAAAGCCAAAGCGAAAAGTGTCTTGACAATTTTTGTCACGAAATTAATGTTGTGTTATTCTAAAATGAATTGTAAGACGTTGTCAAGTCAAAATATAGATTTATATTTTGAGAACGTTGTTTAATCTTTAAATGTCCTACTTCCTAATAGGGGCAAACCTAGGTGACCTGGAACGTAAAAGTTTACTTCAAACTTCGCAGACCCTGACTTCGTTGAGCGACTAACATTGTCCTAAAGATAATTTAGAGGATAACTCTTGAAGGATGGGAGAGAGTCTCAATGTTAAAAATCCTCAAATATCGCTGGCATGACAGGCAGCCAGATCTTCTTTAGTTGCAAGTCAGCGACTGGCGTGAAACAACGAATGATCGAGTGGAGTCTTAATCGGAGGCCAAGATTCATTTTCGGTCATTGAACCATCGAAGTAGTATTGCCTCATCATCATCATCACTTCAGCTAATAGACGTCCACTGCTGGACATAGGCCTCCCCCAAAGTTCTCCACACAGATTAGTCCTGTGCCACCCGCATCCAAGGGACTCCCGCGACCTTCACTAGATCGTCGGTTCACCTGGCGGGAGACCTGCCACGGGTGCGGCCTCCTGCACGAGGCCTCCACTCAAGGACCTTTCCACCCCATCGGCCATCTGTTCTCCTCGCAATGCGTCCTACCCATTTCCACTTGAGCCACATAATTCTTTGGGCCTATATCCGCAGTATGACCTTTAATATTTAACTCTTAATTCCAAGATCAAGTATGTACCCATTTTATTTTATTTATTAGGAATAACAAACAGTTACACATTATATACTAGTAGTGTCTTGTCATTAGTGAAGCATGCGTTTCAAAGGTACCAATTTAATATTTATAAACAACCTTCCTTCTTATTTATTCAAGAGACATTCGCCGAGCGCCGCTATAGCATAATGCAATGTAGGTATATACGAGGTAGTGCAAGTATAATGCAATCCATCACGAATGCATCCCTGCATTAATTTGCTGCTCCTCTTGTTTGCCTCATGTTTTCGCATAATGTTTTAATGTTTTAAACGTTTCACATGCGGCATTGTTTCAGTAACACCTGTTAAGCCCCTTTAGTTTGGTAATTTATTCCGATTAAGTAAAACACGAATCCACCTACACAGAAATTATTCGGACCTTACCTAACCCGTTAAGTTTACATTATTTAGTTCATTAGAAAGCCGGTCTCAGTAATTTATAGGACACAAGTCGCCCGCCCTCACCTCGTTTCGGAACTTAGTTTTGCTATTAGTTCTAATCTTGGCCAATAGGTGGCGTTGGGTATAGATCGCGCAGTGTTTCATCTTCTCGGGTAACATAAGAATACTCATTATAGGTACAACATAAACGCTTATGATAAACCTAAGCCTTGTGGTTGTCATCAATAGAAGTTATCATAAACAGTATTGATTGTAAATATATATAGTGATATTCAAGGTTCATTAATTCCTATGATATGTAGAATCTTAAAATAAAGTTAAGTAGTGCATATGGCTAAGATATAACGTTTTGTTCCTAAGTACAACTTGATCCAATACATAGGTAAGTATTTTGTTAATAAAGAACATGAGTATGTGTGCGTGTAAGACTGCATTTTGTTTTCTGATAGCAATACAAATCTTTGCATTTCTCATTGTAGGTAGCGTTTATTGCGTAATTTAAGCCTGTATATGTTGTGATGTCGTGTCATTTGCGAACGAATTAATGCTTTTTCATCTTTTGACGAACGAAATGCTTACCTGTGATAAACGAAAACAAACGTTATCTACCTTTAGATCACGCAACCACTAATTTAGGAACGTTAGCAGCAAGTTTCTGCGAATATCTATTGTCCGTACGAAATAGTAATGTAATAGCATGTCAGTTGTAAGTATTCGCTAATTGTAATGCGAGTATGAATATCTGCTATCGATATTTGGTAATACAAATGCGAATATCCAGTATTGAATTTGGTGCCGTTATTATTATGGCTTATATTACGAGTATTATGCAGGTTTACCTACTGCGTGGGTCGTACCCACTAAATCATAATTACGCTCATCCTGTATGTAGTTCATATTATAATAAAACTAAATACATTGCTAGTTCTCGCGATGATAAATACAGGATGTATCTGTGAATTTAGTCTGTCTTAACGTCTAAAACACAAGCCTTATTTTTGCAAGTAACTTGACTAGATGCCGTTTGTACTTGTTAGCAATTGCGGATAAAGCTCTTCTAACACGTAAAAGCCTGATAGGTGTTAAAAAAACTAGAGATAATAAGTAGGGTTTGTAAAGACGATTTATTAAAAAGCTGATTTGGACATACAACTGACAAAAATATCGAAAACCTTCATTGTTATTGTCCATGAGCGGCGGTTAACATTTACCATCAGATGGGTCGCATGCTTCTGCCTGTTTCAGCAATAAAAAAAACTTTGAAGACCTTAACGTTAAACTAAATTACAGGAATCTTGAAAAGGAATCAACTGTACTTCCAAAAATCAAATACGTACGAGTAGGTATATATGTAGTTACATTAATCGATATAAAAAGCAGGTAAGTATTTATTTAATTATTGGCATGGTATCGTGTTTTTAATATTTTGTGTAGCACAGCGTAATGGCGTAACTTTGTTAATTTGAGAATTTTCAGGCTGAAAACAAGAGGTGCTTAATTAGTCTCTGACGTGAAAAATGAGGGTTATAATTTTTATGAGTTTGACGCATCACATGTTGTAGCTTTATGATCCGTAAAAAGGAGTATTTCAAAAATATTTAAGGGTTTCGATCCACGATTTTTGTACAAAATCGTTAATTTAACTTAAAGTATCAGCCTATATACTGTCCCACTGCAGGGCAAAGGCCTCCATCATAGAAATCAAGTTATCGCTAAGATGGGATTAGGCTTAATCACCACGCTTGCCTAATGCGGATTGGTGACCACAAACCCGAGCTATGTTCGAAAAATTTGAAGCATTCTTTTTCTCGACCCGGGAATCGAACCCGGGACCCCGAGATCACGGCCCGGTACTTAAACCACTAGACCGACAGGGCGTTTTTCAATTAACTTAAAACCTCTCCGGTAAATTACTAGATAATTTCCACGAAGTGTACCTACATTGACATAAACCCTAACTGAAGTCAGCTGTAAACAGGGAAACAGACCAACTGACAGGTTTCCTCACTATATTTTCCCTCACCACTGAGCTAATGGTAGAATTATCCATACTTTTATTATAAATGGGAAAGTGTGTCTGTCTGTATGTTTGTCATTTTTACACGGCAAAACGGGGCGACGAATTGACGTGATTTTTAAGTGGAGATAGTTGAAGGGATGGAGAGTAACATAGGCTACTTTCTGCCCGTTTCTAACCCCCATTTTAAGGAAGTGGGGCGCGCGAGCGAAGCCAAAAGCTAGTATTCCATAATCCATAAGTGCATGCCAGAAGACGTGGATAAAGGGATGTAAATGTTCTCAGATCTATACTATTTATAAAGAGATAACTTCAATAGACAACGACAAGGCTTATAGGTAAACCGAAAACACGAAACACTTACGCGATAGTAATTGGACACAGCGCCATCTATTGGTTCATTTCTGAATTACGGTCCCGAAGCGAAGTGAGGGCGGGCCATACTGTATATCTGTGGAGCCTAGCTTCACCAACATTGTGGTTGTAGTAATATTCAGCCTCTAGGGACCTACCGTCTGCGTTGTTCCGAGTTTCCAATTCAGGCCCTTGTTACGATACCTCAAATATTAAAGAGCTACAGATTAAGGCTCGGTTATCTGTCTAGTGTTTTTGATGAAGGGCATACTTGTATTTTTAGATGTTTCATGGTTAGCACAGAACATGTACCTACATTTTTTTTTTCAAAGTGATTGACGAGTGGCAGACGAGCAGGCGGATCACCTGATGGTAAGCAATTGCCGCCGCCCATGGACACCTGTAACACCAGTGGCGTCACAAGCGCGCTACCAACCGTCTATCCCCTTCCCCCCGGGTTGGGCCTCCGGTACCCATCACTCACTCGGCGAAACACAGCACAAGTGCTGCTTCACGCCGGATTTCTGTGAGGCAGTGGTATCACTCTGGTCGAGGCCGGCCTATTCATGCCGAAGCGTGGCTTCTCCCACAGTTAACTCTACATAAGGCATAGATGATAGTGTGTCAATTTACAATTAACGAGGACCTCAGAGCATTCTTGAAGGTACAGGGTACAGGTATTGGTTTACCCACGTTTATCTTTGTACCCATTACAAATACTAAATATTTCTATACGATAGATAAATCTTAGTAGACTTTTTCTAAATACATCTTAAATGTTTATTATGAAATAAAGAAAGTACTTAATGTTTAATTAAAACTTCATTTAAAATTAAAATACGAGTAGGTATTCAACGTGCGTGTTTAAGGACAATTTTCACCTTCCGTGTCTCAGGGGCAGTAATAAACTTAGGTCACATTTTCAGTACATGATCACAGAGTTAACGATTAGAATAGGAAGCGATAAGCTAAGAACTATGGCTTATACTTAATAACCCATAGGCACGCTTAACATATGACTACAGACCTACATAGATTTACAGCAATGATTAAAAATGATAAAGTAAAGTATCAGCCTAGCCCACTTCGAGCAAAGGCCTCCATAGAAATTAAGTCATCGCTACTATAATTGGATTAAGCTTAATCACAAAGCTTGCTTAATGCGTATCGGTGATCACAAACCGAGCTATGTTCGAAAAATTCGAAACATACTTTTTACTCGGCCTGGGGATCGAATCCAGGACCAGGACTTACACCACTAGACCAACGGGGCGTCCATGACTAAGTATGGGTTTCAATTCCCTGCCTACTTTCATTACTAACTGTATTAACAGATGTAAGTCAGTAAGATACCTCCTTACTTCAAAAATAAACTATAGATCATTAATTGATACAGAATTAAACATTGCAATATTTGACAAGTCGTATCCCATTTTGCAGCAAAAAATTGCGTTCTTGAAGTCATCTAGTGTAGATGTAGATATTTTTTCGGGAAATACGCGTTTTTACGATCGTAAGCGTAAAAGAATGTTAATTTTATCGTAGAAGTGTGCAAAAGGTCAGCCGACCTATTACGAGAGCTGTACCCATACATCAAAGCAGAAAACCGCGTACCGCGGGAACAGCCACGTGCATAAGTTATTGCGAGAGCAAAGCGGAGGCCCGTCAAGGATACCAACTGGTAACAATATTTACCACTAATTCTAAGTAAAACTTCTCAAACAGACCATAAATAGGCACCATTAAAAATTAAAACTACCTATATTGAACCTCTGTAGTTCAGTTGTCATTTTGGCGCCCAACGTGGGGCCAATGTTTCGGCACGTGAAATGATGAAATTGCGTTGTCAAACAAAAAATGTAATAACATGATGAACTACAAGGAAAATATCAGCCCGTGAATCTTAACGTCAACCGACGTCGTCTGACGGCCTCTATGGAAAAGTGACACCCGAATTAAGTAGAGGTTCACTGTTAAACGATGTTTAGGCGTTGCAATATTCGTTATCTCTCTCTTAATTCTCTCTCATGGCTATCCGTCGTGACCAAACAGTTGAGTGGAATCCATTTTGGAAACACGTCACGTAAAATGTCTCCTTTGTTTTTTATATTGTTGTATTTTTCTTTTGTTTTATGTGATTGTGTTAACCAAATATTTTTTATTTAATTCTATTCTATTCTATAATAATTGAGACCCATCTCAGTGGCATTAACTATATAACAAGCTTGCACATCACTAACTGTGCACAGCCTCACCACAAGGTACGTAGTACAAAATTAGAACCAAATAAATACAGATTAATACAAACTTCTTTCTACGATTCGTAGTAACATTTAAACCTGTGACGAAGGTGTAACATGCAATTAGTACTCAAAAACACGTAACCTACAACTTTATTCAGAACACGTGTAAGCTTGCTACGACATCCCAACTAGTCACATAGAAATGAATTCCTTTGATCGTCATGACTCCGCAAGACTAATTAATGTAACGTAAGATACTGAAAACGAAGTAAGTATATCTATACTATTTATAACGAGGTTAATCTCATATTCCACGCCAGGTCTCATAGGTAAAACGAAAACACAAAACACTTGCGTGATACAATCAACGTTCAGCGCCATCTATTGGTGGACAGTGAAACTACTGTCCCGAAACAAAGTGAGGGCGGGCCACTAGTTTGGTATAAAATGGGGCGTTTAAGCTTCCAAGGTTGTCCTAGCCCGCTGTTATAAAATGAGAAATGAAAGGTAATTAAGGAAGTCCTCAAAACCGGTGATGACAGGTCGTACGGTTTCCACACAAAATCACGCTTATGCGATAGATTTCTGTAAAGTAACTATTGTACAGGCACAGTGTCGTCAGGATGCTCCATTTGAAACGCGTAGATAAAGTAGATTTTCTGTAACTAGATTTGGTTCCTAGGTAACTAGGTACAAAATCTAGTTACAGAAAATTGAGACGGTCAAAACAACTTGTGTTAGTTTTACCAAGCCTTGTTACTGACTTTTGAAAGTTAACGGGTGTCGGCGCGACTGCTCCACAAGCTGAACTAGGTTTCATACTTAACCATCGTCTGCGAATTGAGTACCAATTTGGCCACAATAGTTAGATTTCTTATGTACCTATATCATTAATATTAAGTTTTCCATACTGAAAACGTTTTTTTAACTAATCAAAAGTAATTTTATTCATGTATGACAAATATTTTCGCTACACTTAGTAAGAATTCTCAGCATTACAATATTTCCTGCTAATGGCAAAACATATCTTTACATAAGAAGAAAAAACCTGTTACTAACACCTCTCTCTGAGTGACCTGGAATTTGTAGCAGCGTCACATGCTATACAGGAAAAGCTAAAAGTAAAATTAACGGGCTTTTCCGACTACGTGTTACTCTGTTAAAAAAATAAAAAAATGTTTTATGCATTCATTCCCAACCGGCCTCTGTGGATCTCAAAATCGAAAAACACATAGGAAGAGTTACCAGGTATTTACTTATTGACTTTGCACTTCAAAAAGCAGAATAAAGCTTTAAAATTGTTGAAAGTGTAAATATTTTTCGTTGAAAACTAAAAACGGCTGCATTTCTGCGTAAAATGTAGGCATAAGACATAATATTATACATAGGTACATAAAGGGTGTATCTGTGACATTTACATCCATTTTACCATGACGTGTTCTACCAACCATTCTGAACAACAATTGTTCTATGACTTTTAAAATTCGCATAACAAATTTTCATCTTCTCCATAAAAGTTGGTCACGTGACCTGGACACTTTGTATGGGGAGTCGACGATGAATTTCAAAAAGTCATAGAACAATCGAGGATGGTAGGTAGAAGAGGGATGTTAACTTTCACAGATACACCCTGTATTATCTAATATCCGAAACACCAACGGAATCAGGTCAATGAGATATTTTAAGTACAAATTGATTTCACAGAGTAAACTTTAAACAATAGGTCCGCCCCAAGCCGTTTAATATGCCTACATTTACTGTTAGCTCTTAGTAATCAATCAAATCCCTATACTCGTATGTCTGTCTTTGAGAAAATGTATTTATGTAAAACAATTAAGGTTTGATTGAAGTTTGATGTTTGACCTACGTACAGCCACACATCAAAGTAATCAAAACAAAAACAAAACTGTCAAATTTCTTCAACCGACTCTCACTATACTGCCAAACACATTAAGTTGGAATATCAATTGAGGAAATTTGACAGGTTGTGGTAACCTGAAGTGTGGCTACCTGTACGTTAGCGATTTTATGCCCTTTGATCATGTTTCTGATATTTTGGAACGTGTACTAATAATTATTAGAACACACTATAAAATACTTACATAATTGAATACTGTGCATTGAGTGTTATTAATTATGTTCGTATTTTACCATTCCTGGCCATAATAAAGTCCTTTAAGCGTTTAATGACATGGGCCATAAGACAGCCCTTCATTGTCTTTGATCTCTGCAGTAAATAGACCTTTCCCCACAGGACGCTCAAGAGTCACCACATCAACCCTTTGTCCGTTCTCATGTACCTACCTTGTACCCGAGGGTACCCTGGCCCAAATTAGATAGAAATACATCGGCTTTATTTATTACACAATAATTGTATTTAAGTACAAAGATTTCTATAGGTCTCGACAAATCTTACCCTAAACCCTATAAACAAACCGGAAAAGCGGATCGATGCAATTTTCGCCCAGTGCCATCTATTAAATACATAGTAGAATTAATATATTTAAAGTATGTGAGGGCGGCCCACTTATCTATACTATTTATACAGAGATAACTTCAATAGACATCGACAGTCCTATTAATACTAATAAAAAAAGTGAAACTCTAGCGTGATGCATTCGACGTCCAGAGCCATCTATTAGTACGGAGTTGAACTAATGTTCCGAATCGAAGTGAGGGCGGGCCGTTATCTATAATACTCTTTCTAAAGAGCTAACTTCTATAGACACCGACAAGGCTTATAGGTAAACCGAAAACACGAAACGCTTGCGCGATGTAATTGGACACAGCGCCATCTATTGGCTCATTTATGAATTACGGCCCCGAAGCGAAGTGAGGGCGGGCCACTAGTTAATATTATAAATTGCATGAATAAACAAGGGCGCAGCCATTGTACGTAAATACTTTTTTGTTAGTGAAAGAACTAAGTTCTTTTCTTAATGATTAATTTGCGTAGTTTATTTTGATTCCGAATGGTGTCAAGTGAGACGATGCCGGGACTGCAATTAACTGGCGAGGAAACCTTTGGCATAGTTTCATCGCACTCACAGAGACGCTCTTAACTGTCTGTGTACAGTCAGCATCAAAATGATCTTAGCGTTCAAACTTGCCAAATATAACTCAGCGTTTGACAAACGACAAAGAATGATTTGATGAATTAAATGACTTTCCATCAGGCGCTTCATTTCATTAAATATAGTAGACACTTTGTCCAACAAGTGAGCTTCGTTGTTCAGTAAATTACGTACTTTTAGTAAAATAAGTAGTAAGAATAGAACCTCGATATCAGAGGAAATATGAACATAGATTTAACAAGTCTAGACTCATGCTGCCCCGATGGTCTAATGGTTTAAATACCGGGCTGTGATCTCGGGGTCCCGGGTTCGATTCCCGGGTTGAGCAAATGTACGTTTCGAATTTTTCGAACTTAGCTCGGGTTTGTGATCACCAATCCATCAGACAGTATATAGGCTGATACTACTTTTTTACAAGTGCATGCTCAGATTCGAACTTATGAACTCCCAAGAATGGGCATGTTCTTACCCATTGAGCTGTCACTACCTACTTTGCCACAAAGCAACCAAAGCACAATATTTTTTTATGATAGCATACCTACTTAATGAAACAAGAAAATGCACTAAATGTGTTGAGTTAAGTGGCACTGATAAAATGAATGGACTGACGTATCTGCTACTTCAAAGGATACAAACCGACTAGGTGTACATTTTTAGACAAATAAACTAATAGTAGGGAGTACGAGTTTAAAACAATACTATTGTTTGAATTTGTTTGTAAGTATATTGCGGAGAACCTCGCTTCATTATTCTTTACAAATTGTTTTTTTTTATTCAAAGGACAAAGTAAACAAAGTCTTTACCACCAATATTCATTTCCAAACCAAGAAACAACCCTTATCTTGCAGGATCTTTTTGTCCGTCTATCGAAAGTCGAAACCCTTTTTCTCAGGAAACGGGAAAAGGTACATACGAAACATAAATACGTACGCTCTCTCGACAGATCTTGATCTTATCGTTTATGGTGGTATATCTTGGCGTTCGAGTATATTGATCTGCCTCAAAACCCTTTACGAGGTGGTATTTTTTTTTTTGGATTGGCCTGATGGCGCAAGTGACCTACCTCACACGCCAACGGTCGTGTTCTACCGAAGGGTAAAAAATTTAACCTTATTGTGATATACACAAAGACTATCCATAATTAAGATAATGAGCATTAAGGTTAAATTATATCTCTGAGTGCGACGGTAAGGCTGATTTATTTATTTAATCTTTATTGCACGAAATAAACAGTACAATTGATGGATTGTTGGTTTCAGATTTGTGAATTTTTCTGCGCCCCGTGCGCCGCTAGTCCGCTTGTAACGCTGTACAGTCGAGTTTAAAAATATGTAATGTATACACTTTAGGACCTTGTCACAGTACATATGTATAAGAAAACGACTTCTACTCTTTTATAAATATGTATTGTGACAAGGTCCTAAAGTGTATACATATTTTTGGACTCGACTGTACATACCACGGCTCTGTTGTAACGCAGTCGAAACGTCACGCAATACGTGCTATAATTTTATTTATTTATTTCAACTTACAACTAGGTGAGTTACATTTTAATGGTAGGCACTAAATTGTTTAATCTTATACCTAATCACGGTTCGGTATAGATCTATAGTATCCAGAGTGCTCTGGCTTTCTTAAGTTTTATCGTTTTATTTATCTAGCTTAAAATACTATATGATAATTATAAGATTTTATATTATGGAATAATGTAAATAATATTTAAATATACTCGCGTTTAGTCCCGTTTATATAAAGTGTGTATTTGTATTTTATTTATATCGCTTACCATCAGGTGATCCGTCTGCTCGTCTGCCACCTATCACATAAAAAATACAACGCAAACGCTTAAAATCTTATACAACCCATCTGTTGCATGAAATCAATTCCTACTAACTATACAACAAGATTGGCAGTGTAAAAACTTCCAAGTACACCTGTAGTACTACTTACTATGCAAATCAATTTATGCAAAATCCATTATTTATACGAAGACTTTCCATGATGTTGTGACGAGAACTTCTATTAAGCTTTTGTGACGCTTTTTCCCCTTAGTGTTTTATTATACTGAGATTCTATACAATATACTAGTGGCCCGCCCTCACTTCGCTTCGGGACCGTAATTCAGAAATTAACCAATAGATAGCGCTGTGCCCAGTTACATCGCGCAAGCGTTTCGTGTTTTCGGTTTACCTATAAGCCTTGTCGTTGTCTATAGAAGTTATCTCTTTATAAATAGTATTTTGGGATTTTTTATATGTGCCAAAATGTAAAGTAAAATCTCACAACATATCATACATTGACTTGATTCCGTACTAAGTAGCTTAAGCACTTGTGTTACAGATATATTAGAAAACAGAGGAAACACAAATATGATACTTAAATGCACATTTACACCCGACAATGAACAAACAAAGTGGTCGTCACACGAATGTTTGTTCAGAGTGTGGATCGAACCCACTGCCTTATACCTTTGGCGTATCAGGCAGGCAGCAGGGCAGCCTATTCATGCCAAAGCATGGCGTTACTAGGTACGTTAAAAAACACAAGTTGGAAGAAAAAATCTGCCATAATTTATTGAAAAGGGTGATAAAATCTAATCTAATTACACTGGATTTTATATTTTAATGGTTATTGTTTATTTTATCATTAACTTGTGGCCCGCCCTCACTTCGCTTCGGGACCGTAATTCAGAAATGAACCAATAGTGGCGCTGTGCTCAATAACATCGCGCAAGCGTTTCGTGTTTTCGGTTTACTATAAGCATCGTCGTTGTCTATAGAAGTATCTCTTATAAATAGTATAGATAAACCTATTCAACATGAATAAGTTTCGTATGGTGTCTCCGAGTAGGACCGGGCCGCCTCCCGAGATGTTTCCACACACACAGGCTCGCGGCACCTTTATCCTTATGCGTAAACTATGTGTAGGTAGGTATAAACGACCCGAGGTAGGGCTGGCATCTCCTTATTACCACTAGATCTTAGAAAAAGTAAGGGATGGGATGCTAATCTGAATTCAAAGGACCTTGCAAAAGTTGTGGGCAGAGGGCCCACCAACGAATAATCTTTACTCTAATTTAATATTATAATAACGTAATTATAATTTAGCCTACAACAAAATAAAAGTCAAAATTTAAAAGTCCGTTCATTCGTCTTCCACCTACTACATAAAAGGAAATCGAAAACCTCTCAAGAATTTTTCATTTTGAATCTAATTGTGAAATATATTTTTGAAACATACCTAAATACCTACAGAATAATGCTTAATGAGTAGTGTTCCAACTTTATGATCAAGGCAACGATACGTTTAGGCGGCAATAAAAGTTACTAATCGATTAAATTCAGTTTCAAAATTAACAACTCTATTTGTGTATTAATTGGAAATCATAAAAACCGCGTGATGATATCCTCAAGTGGTATTCTGAAATGAATATTGGATAATCCAATATATAAATAATATATAAATAATAACAAAAAAAAACCGGCCAAGTGCGAGTCGGGCTCGCGCACAAAGGGTTCCGTAGCAGCAAATATAATAAACTTAACCAAAATTACAGTTAAATCAACCTATCTCAAAAACTATAAGAGATACTTTGATCAAACCAAAAATCGTTGAAAGAGTTAATTAGCATGCATCACCTCTATTTTTTTTAGAATTTTATACCCCGTAGTTATAAAAATAGAGGGGGGGGGGACATACTTTTTATGACTTTGAGAGCTGATATCTCAAAAAACCGTTCACTTTAAGAAAAATGTTTTTTAGAAAACTTTATATCATTTTAAAGACCTTTCCATTGATACCCCACACGGGTATGTACATCGAAAAAAAAAATTTCATCCCTCAGTTACGTGTATGGGGGGCCCCACCCCCAATTCTTTTTTTACTATTTAGTGTCATATTTTTGTAGCGGTTTATACAACACATATTCCCATCAAATTTCATCACTGTAGTACTTATAGTTTCCGAGTAAATCGGCTGTGACAGACGGACAGACGGACAGACGGACATGACGAAACTATAAGGGTTCCGTTTTTGCCATTTTGGCTACGGAACCCTAAAAAAAGTAGAAACTAATCCAATTTGGATTAGTTTCTACTTTTTTTTTGTTTCTGGCTTCCACAGAATACCAGCGGTGTGATCGGGGCTTCTCCCCCGGCCGTGCCATATGCTGAGTGGGCGCCATTTTGGTCCAGTTAATTTCGCTTTTAAATTTCAGTGTATTTATTTATTGTAATATCGGACCAAATAAAGATTTTTCTTTCTTTCTTTCTAGTTTCTAAACACACACTAGGGCTCCGCCCTTCCAGTTTTAAAGCCTCACGTTTTCACTACAATGACAGCTGCTTTCTCTTGTTAATGATACTCAACACTATTCTGTCTACTTTTCAAAAATAGACGACAGATTCTCCTTCCAAAATACCGGCCACCGATCGCGGCCAGCACGTTACAGTGACTAGAGGTTATATCAATTATTGGGAAATACGCTATTTATTAAATAAGTTATAATTTATCGTTCCTTCCACCTGCTTGCGTAAGCGCGATGTTTGTAACTTTCAAAATTATCGTGTTCGGTGATTCGGAAGTCTTTTAATGTTTTTAAAATTGTATTACTGGTTATTTTACTTGTCCACCTTAATTTATGAACTCATTTTATCTCTCATAAAAATGCAAAGAGTTTTTGTTTCCTTTTAAATTATTTTCCTTATCTTATAATTTCTTAATTAATTACACCCAAAGGCGCTCTTTTAGCCATCAAAATGTAGACACTGAATAAGTACGTAGTAAAAAATGCAAATGCAAGTAGACGAAGTTCAAGTTCTTGCTGATTATGCGAAGATACAAGTAAGTCTACCGAGTATATTATACGAGCACCAGTGGTACATGCCTACAATAAAAACTCCCTTTCTATTTAGGTTTAGAGCAGTTGTGTTAAGAGTCAAAGTCGCCATTATGATCTTTTTTTTTGTCGGTCGGTCTGTTCTGTCAACCTACGTGTGTGGTTTTGTACAGAGTCCCCGGGCTCGTGGGGAGCGGAAGGCTCGCACCCTAATCATATGATCGTTAAAGAAGAAAAGATACAAACTTTAATGTAGTAAAAAAAACCTACAATTTCAAGAAAATTAGAACTAGGATTTTATTCCATTTTGTCTTTGCCGAATGAAAATCATTGGACTAGAACTCGTCTGCCAGCCTATGTCGGATTTCAAACCGCTTAAAAATACTGACTAGAAAAATAAGTGATCAGAAGTGGTATCCAAAAGTTTACTTATTGAAATACTTTCACCTTTTTCAGGTAAAAAGTAATATTGAAAAAATAATATCCAACAAATGTTTTACAAAGTTCCATCGGCAGCCCTGAGCTAAGAGCATATTTCCCGGGCCCAAAGCGCGTTGGAGAATCAATATTAATAAATTAACTTTTAATGATAGGAACCTGAGTACAACTTACCTACACTTAACGCGCAATTCCAAGTAACGTTCAAAGTAGAACCAAATGATCATTTAACGAAATTAAATTTCCACTTAGACATTGTAATAGATCTGGGAAACGCCCGTTTTGTAACTTTCTAAAGTATTCCGGGATTTTTTACGTAAGTAAATAAATGTTGTTTTTACAATTTATGTATGTTCTCACAATCTTATTTTAGTAATTTATGTACACTACATTTCTTTCTGCCGCGCACCTCCTCATTGTGGAATCAACTTCCCGCAGCGGTATTTCCGAACCGGTACGACAAGAAACGAGCCTATACCTTCCTAAAGGGGCGGCAACGTATCCGCTCTCCTTCTGGTGTAGCTGATGTCCATGGGCGGCGGTGTTCACTTATCATCAGGTGACCCGCTTGCTCGTGCGCCTTCCTATACTATATAAAAAAAGTATTAGTTGTGGTCATATTGTGTGGGTAGATACGCACAATTTGTCGGTCTGATTCCCCTGTTTCACGGTGGCCAAGATCAGACGGCAGTTCCTTCATTATAATGAACACTCACATAATCCTTTTAACCGTGGGAGAATCACGCTTTGGCATGAATGAGCTGACCTTACCGAGTTGAGTACTCACTCGACCCTCTTACTGGAGATGGAGGCCTAATTGGGGGAAAAGATGATAATAGTTCGCCAGTACTTGTGCCCTCCACTGGTGTCGCGGGTGTCTATGGGCGGCGGCTATCGCTTATCATGGTGACCCATCTGCTCGTCTGCCACCCTAACATACAAAAGAATACCGGATTATGGAACGCCTTAACTTCAGACACGAGAGAGATCAAAACGATGAGACGAGATAAGACAAGAAACTGTTGCCACCCGAACACAAAAGAAACTCCAAAGCAATATTATCATACCTAACTACAAATTGGTTTTTCTCCTCATCATACTAAAACAACAATTAAATTTCATGGCAAGTACTCCGATTGTTTTTCTGAAGCAAACTCCTCGTTTATCTTGGGGAAAAGGTATAATCGAGTTTTTGGGGAAAATTCTTCAACTGTGTAATGACGTCATGTATACCGGTTGGGGGTTGGTAGCAATGTGAAATAATAAAAACTTTTTGAGTAAGGTACATAATATTATTTTACTTCGTTTTTGTGTAGTATGAAGCAGAACAGCAGAACTGGTAAGTTACCCTAGCGACTGAAGTAAGACGCTTTATTATGAACTGAACTAAAAATACTTAATTTGTGACCGAATGGTATTTGACTAATATAAATCTAAGAAATATTAATAATTTATCAAAAAGCTACCTACTTAAGTAAACAGATAAATAATTGGGTACTTACTAGGTAGGTATTTTTTTAGTTATTAATATTATAATATCTAGTCTAGCTGGCTAATGATCATTGAAAAAAAGCCTTCTTGCTATAAGGAAAATAGATCGACAATTTTCCGGAGCATTTGTGTAGGTATTTATTATTTATTTTCAATTAAGCAAACTTAATTGATAAATTAACAATTCCTTTTGAAGGTGTAATCACTCGATCAATTGATAAACAATGTTCGCCGACTATCCAATTATACTAAGCTTGTTTTGGATCAACTCTCTGACCTCATTGTTTGTCTATGGTTAATGCAATAATCAACACAAAATGGCGGAAACTTGTTCGGAAAATAACTTATAAGATTTTATATGTTGTTGGTTGTAGGTACAGCAACAGCCAAGGTAGATGATCAAAATCAAAAACTCTATTACTACTCACTATTGAGCGGAGTTCGCGTCAGAACTGTATTATTATTAAATATGTATATATGTATAATTATGTAATAGGGTTTATCCCGTATAATTATATTAAATAAATGGCAGCGTTTCCCAATAGCCGGGTCGCGACCCGGTGCCGGGTCACCAAAACGAAACAACCGGGACGCGACATTGTCGTTATATTTTAAAAACATGAGTACGAAACCAGCTTGAGTTTGAAAGTAGGTACTTAGTGGGTCACGAAGGGTCAATGTAATTTTTAATTACCGGGTCATGGCATTAACAAAGTTTGGGAAACACTGGTATATGGTATCAAATTCGTACAGTTCTCACGCAAACTCCGCTCGATAGTGAGTATAGAGTTTTTAATTGTGATCTACTTTTGCTGTCCAGACTAAAAGAAAATACTGAGCTACTATTTCTTATCCAACTAGATACCTAGTATGGTAGTTTAACGAAATTCATAAATTCCAGCAGAGAAGAGCTGATTTCGAAATGCGACAAGAAAACTGAACGAAAAATATGACTCTGTTTAATTCTTAGAAACCCTTCAAACGTCGCAATATATTTCAAAGCTAAGTAGTGTTTGCTGAATTTTGCTATACCTACCTAGGTACTCGTAAATTCGGATAAAATTCCACAGTAACTTAGCCTCGATGGAAACACAAACATAATTTCCACATTTTTATTTACTATCTAAGTTAAGTAAAACGAAAATTAAAATATCCCTAGTTTCTTTTGATGTGAGGAGATTTAGAGCAACCAAGGTCATGAATAACTTAAGGAAAAATGGATTTACGTAGATGTTACAAGTTTTCATGTTATATTTTGTGCATTTTTGGCGCGCGCCCATGGACATCAGCTACACCAGAAGGAGTGCGGATGCGTTGCCGGCTCTTTAGGAAGGTATAGGCTCGTTTCTTGAAGATTTGTGTCGTACCGGTTCGGAAATACCGCTGCGGGAAGTTGATTCCACAATGATGGTATGGATGGAACCCAAGTTTATGGTTATATTACTAGATTATATTTTATTCGTTGGATTTCTATTTTAAGTCTTCAATAATAAAAGTTCTCCGAGAACTGCCCAAATGATGAAAAGTCTTCATATTAATTGCCATCACTTATTATAGTAAACTTCACAAAATTCTTAATTTCGACTTAGATATACTTCGCTACTTAATTTTCTTTGCCCTAAAATTATTTTCCCTTATAATACTTAACAAGGTGAACTTTATACTGACAAAATGTCGAATTTCAACTTGGAAAACTGTGTGGTTCCCGTTGCTCTGTCGATCCCGGAGGACATCTTATCGTTACTACGTGCTAAGACATTACATAGATATCGCTATTAGCGATAAGGCCGCCGATATTGTATTTGTAATTACTATTAGCTATTAAGTTCTGTAATGTGTTGTGCAATAAAGAGTATCTATTTATCTATCTATCATACTTTAACCTTTGTTCATAAATGTCATACCTAGACAAATTTAATCGAAACAGCATAAAGCCTGCCTATTTAAGTACTATGTTGTTGGTGTCGAGATTCCCGGAGCGTTTGAATGAATGAATTAATGAATATGCTTTTTATTGCACACAAAACAGAGGTATAAAACTTAAAACTAGTTATAACAGGAGTAATGTACAACAAAGGCGGCCTTATCACTATGAGCGATCTCTTCCAGGCAACCTTTGGGTAAAGGACACTTGATCAAGGTGTAAGGCGGTGCAATGATACAATACTTATATACATAGGTATAAACATTAATACATACATTAATTCAATTAAGTATGAATACACTAATACATATATCATATACTAACAAAATAAGCTACATAGACATACTTAAGAATAAAATAATGTTTAGTGGGACCCGAGGGCCTCTCCGCCTGGACCGTTTAATAGCTCAGAGGCTAGTTTGGTCAGGAGAGTTGACATATTTCTGAGCCAACGTATAAGTTAGTGGCCCGTGGGTACCTGTCTAGAAAGTACAAGTAAATAGGTATGCTAAGACTCCAGTGCAATGTCTTTGTGCAGGGATTTGTGGGACATGTTTTTTTTTGTAACTATTTATCTAGTGCGGTTATAGCTTAGAGTTTTATACGCCAGTATGAGTTCGTTTTTGTGAAGCGCGTTGTGTCTACCAATAGGCGCGCTACCAATGGCGCTGGACGCTGATTGTATCACGCAACCGTTTTGCGTTTTCGGTTTACCTATAAGCCCTGGCGTGGAATATGAGATTTATCTCTTTTAAATAGTATAAAAGAAGAAGATTATGATAATAACATTCAATCAACTGAAGTATAAAAATAATTATTATTTGCTGCTTCCTTCATTTACGGTCTCTACATTTGAGTCCATAAAAAAATTGAGTATAATCCAAATTAACGGGTTTTTAATCTCTGGATAAAGGGCCTACAACAAATCCGTCTCGTAGCAAACGTGAATGTACCTGTTGCATCCAAACAAAAGAGAGGCACAGCGCGTGTGAAAGAGACGGGGGTAGTAATTATTTTTTTAACACAGTTCACACACAAAAAGAGTTTTCGAATCGCTCGATAGAGCTGAATGTAGCCCGAATTTTTAGAACAAAAGCAAAATGTTTAACCCATCTGAGCAGAAAAGTTGGTTGTTGCTACAATGAAAATGTCTTTATTCACAAAAAAAAAACAGTCGGTGCTTCAATTCTCTGAAAAACGGGACACCCAGTTTTAACCCAGAAGCGGGATTCGGGCACAACTTTCGAACTCAATTATGTACCTAACTTTGAAGACGAGGTGAAAAGAAGAATTCAACTGGGTTGGGCAACATTCGGAAAACTACGTCAAGTCTTTTCACGCCAATCCTACAGTGCCTAAAGAAGTGTGCCATCAGTGTTTCCTACCTGTATGATATACGGAGCTGAAACGTGGACTCTAACGGTAACTGTCCAGCAAACTATGGAAAGGGCTATCCCAGCATGTCTCTGCGCGATCGTATCCGATATGAGGTGATTGGCAGAGAACCAAAGTCATCAACACAAATCTCAGCTGCTTTGCAAGCAAGCTGAAGTGACCGTAACAATCGCCGAACCGCAACCGCGGGGGTACCTACATGATTTTTTCAAGAGACCACTTGTCGGTAAACGTAATGTAGGACGCTCTCAAGCTAGATGGAGATGATTTGCGCAAACAGGCTGCCAAAAGCTGGATACGAATAGCGGAAATTCTATTATCGGAGTGGCGAAAATTAGGAGAGGCCTAAGTCCAGCAGTGGACTGTAATCGACTGAATAAATAAAATTAATTTATAACTTATGACTAAACCGGTGGGCTGAACACTTCTGGCAATCACTTACCTACAGGTGATCGTTCTGTACTGGTCTGCCATCTATCATAAAAAAAATTAAGCAAATCAAATCAAATAGTTTATTGCTAATCAAGTGGCGTACGACCGTCGCAAAACTTAGACAGGGGAGTCAAATAGATGGTATCTTTATAACGATGATATAAGCATTCATTCCAGGTAATGCTGCAAAGTTTTATCAAAGTTGGGCCTTTTAAAAATTCATTACTTACCGCTACACGCTTTGTTTTGTTACGAAAGTTTTACTTGTAAAATATTGAGTACTTTGTTATATTATAAGTGCAAATGTAAGTATAAGTAAGTAGCTCAACGTCAATATAATACTTAAGAGTTTACACAGTGCAAGCTGTCTACCCCGTAGATCGTTACGCCGTTTGTCTTGCGAGCAACTCGTGTAAGTTACTCGTAAGTGACGCCAAAACGTGCGAGTTACACACTGCAGTGGCTCGAGGTAAACCAGTCTCTTGTGGTAAATCATAATTTGATATTACATAGGTAGGTACAGACAGCCACACATCAGGTTACCACAAACTGTCAAATTCCCTCAATTGATATTCTACCTAATGTGTTTGACAGAGATTGAGAGTCGATTGAAGAAATTGATAGTTTTGTATTACTTCGATGTGTGGCTGTAGTAACTGCAACATGATTAGTAGGGTAATTCGTTGTATATGTAACACAACGTGAGATCAGGTATAAGTACTTTAACTTTGATGCAAAATCTATGTTGTTTTTATTTTAGTTGAATTTGTAGAACCAATGATAGCAAAATACATATGGACTCGTTTGTTCTCCATGGAGCTTTGTGCCTGTCTCAACATACTCCCTAACCTCGATAGCAAATAAGCTGTTAATTTTACGCAGGACTAATGTAATAGGTAACCAAAACGACCCTTACTAAATTAATTCCAACGCCGAGGTCCCAAATGCCGCCTACCATAATATTGTACCTTCTAATAACACCTGAATTCTTAGAAATAGCAGAAAGTTTTTGACCATAGTACGAAAATGAAATCGTTAAAAATGCTCTGTTATTTAGATATTTATTAGTAAGTGTACGTCTAGCAAGTTGGCCAACCTCAAATACCATTTTATTAACTTGACTAGTGGCCCGCCCGCATTTCGCTTCGGGACCGTAATTCAGAAATGAACCAATAGATGGCGTTGTGTCCAATTACATCGCGCAAGCGTTTCGTGTTTTCGGTTTACCTATAGGCCTTGTCGTTGTTTATAGAAGTAATCTCTTTGTAAATAGTATAGATATAGAATAGAAGATGAGAGAAGTATACGCGTACAGCTGGCGGCACAAAAGTATGGTGATGACCGTTATTTTGCGCACTTGTAAAAAAGAAGACTTTCTATAAAAATTGGTTTCTGCGCACTCAAGGTCATAACCGCTGTTTCGTGCCGTAGACTATAGTAGCCGCCTAAACCACCTAAGGTAGGTAGAATAAGTTTTTCTTCGATTATTTCATTTTGCGACGTACTCGATGGCGCAGTGGCTAAGGTGTTTGCCCGAAGTTTGAAAGGAAAGGTTAGATTGCCGGTCAAGTCAATTTAGAAAACTACACGTTCTGGGTTGATGCCCCCATTAAATCATCGTCACCTGGCACACATAGTACAGGTTGGCCTAGTTTGAGACCAGGTTGATTGGTATGATTGTCTGGCGCATTTATTTTATTTATTTATTTAGTAAAATCTTGCACGCAAACTGAATAGCAACGCAGTTATAGATTATTCCTCAAAAGCTAATTTCAAGAAATGGTTAATTAATGCGACAATGGATACCAAATTACCAATTAATTTGACAATCAAGTGACTTCCCTGAGCAATGTCTTATGGAAACGGAGACTTTTAAACTTTTAACATGGTTACCTCCAGAACCGGGAGTGTTAAGCGAGGGTAGAGTAGCAAGCCGGGCTACTTGCCGGGCCACCTTGCAGTGCAGTGCACTAAGTAGTGCTGTTATAATTGAATTGTGAGCGAACAATTGAATTTATTATTAACATTTTAGATGTTAAGATTAGTCATAATAACCTAATAAGAAAAACATTACCTACATAAAGTACAGCGATATTTTATACGAAATGCATAGAGCTGGTTTGAATGAACATGAAGGCAACAATAAAGAGTAAAAATCGATAAATTGTTTTTTATTTAAATGAATTAATCTGACAGCTCATAGCATGACTACATTTTAACACACTTCGTACATTTAGTAAGAAGTTTGGACATCAATCAGCCTCCAAATGTAATTTTCAATATTAACTCATATCATGGAAAAAAAATGAAAAATAATTGAATCGCAATTAAACTTTTCGATTACTCACGACCGACACTATTTTTGTATTACGATAACGCGGCAACCCGCCAACTGTCAGTTTATATTACATGATTATGAATCAGAGTATAAGTATATGTATTAGTCTAAGATCCGTAGAACATCGACCTTCACCGGGCTGATAATCGAATGAAATATCCTTTATGACAAATTTGATATACTAGAAAATATATTAAAAATAGGTTTGCTAAAAAAATCCTGGACAGACTATTTTTAATTAGTTTTTTAAAAATAATATTTAACTAAATTTAATATTTAATAAAATTTTCATTCTTACTTAAAGTATAAAACGTATAGAATGTGCCGCCAATTTTTTTATTATCATTTCAAGTGAAGGTAAACTGCCATCGACATACCTGTTTATACCTGACAACCGAGTTCTCTGTCCAGGTAAATAATAGACAACCCAATGGCGGCACATTCTATACGTTTTATACTTTAAGTAAGAATGAAAATTTTCTTATTATCTTAATGTTGCAAAATTTAGTTAAATATTTTATTTTTAAAAAAATTATTAAAAATAGTCTGTCCAGGATTTTTTTAGCAAACCTATTTTTAATATATTTTCTAGTATATAAAATTTGTCATAAAGGATATTTCATTCGATTATCAGCCCGGTGAAGGTCGATGTTCTACGGATCTTCTACTATATGTCAAAAAACTGGGGTGAAATGAACAACGCTTATGTCGTAGCATGTAGATTGTAGAAGCCCAGCGAGTAGTGGTTTTAACACAGGCCTTAGGTACGGAGAAACCTACACTGCTGTAACTAGCACGGTTTGAACCTCACTTACGAGCAGCTCGCACGAATGAGCTAGAAAGTAGCTTGCTTGACAAGTTGAGTAACTGTCTATCTATTGGTTATGGAGCAGTTCTCACTATTTGAACTAGTCTTCAGTGTGACTAACGTCTTAAAACTACAAGTTTTGTTACAATCGAGCACAGTATCGGCCTACATACCATCTTACTGCAGGGTAAAGGCCTCATAGAAAACAAGTCATCGCTACTATGATCGGATTCGGCTTAACCACCACGCTTGCATAAAGCAATAGGCGGGTTGGTTATCACAAACTCGAGCTATATGTTCGAAAAATTCGAAACATGATTTTTGCTTGATCCGACCGAGATCACGGCCCGTAGATCAACTGAGTGTTCAAGTAAGTCACAAGTACATAGTGTAACTAATCTATATCTTCTTCTATACTATTTATAAAGAGATAACTTCTATAGACAACGACAAGGCTTATAGGTAAACCGAAAACACGAAACGCTTGCGCGATGTAATTGAGCACATGGCCATCTATTGGTTCATTTCTGAATTGCGGTCTCGAAGCGAAGTGAGGGCGGGCCACTATTATATATATAAGTAAAGTACCTCAATCGTCCGAAGAACAAAGCTATTCCGTGGAACACTAGCCGTTTGTAATTAAAGAGACAAAGAGAATTAAGGCGACGGGAAGCACGGGATCGTCTCTTTTTGTCAATCAGGTGACTTAAGCTTGGATTGCGTAACTAAAGTGAGTCTACTTGAACAAAATGATCGCCCAAGGGATCTTAGTTAAGTGAAGTAATTAACATCAAAGCCACCGACGTCAGTAGTTGACCAGGACTTGTGGAGAGGTGTTCGGTTGAAGTAGCGGGTCCCTTGCTATTTTGTTCTCGGGCAAAGCTGTCTAACCGCTAATGGAGGTGGCATCCGAGACCACATGTGGGTCACACATCAGTCTAATAAAATATTATTAGAGCCATTACTTAGTTTTTCATACATTATAACATTTTTTCATATCATAGGTGGCAAATGAGGAGACAGATCATCTTATGTCTGTTTATGATGGTGAAATAATTGATTATAACATACTAACGTTCCGTTTCGATCGGAACTAATACATTTGGTAAGATTATGAAATTCTGGAAAATCCAATCAACCGAAAACACTCTGTCACGAATCAAACACCATTTCAAATTATCAAATTCCATGAAAGATGAATGATTAAATTTGCCACAAAAGATATAATTTTATTAACTGGAAATTCGTTTCGTGTCAAAGATCCTTCTTTGATAATTTATAGGCACGGCAGTGCCCCTCGCCAAGTCGAACAAAAAAGTGGCACGCGTAGACAGTACCAACTTTTATTCGAAACTGTTCAATTGCCAACTTATATAATACTACTTATTATGAGATAGGTATATTGTGTTTTCATGTAATAGCCGAGTTTTCTTATATTATGATGATAATGAGTTATATTTATTTACACACTTAAAACAGAAGGTGCTTAAATAGGGACTGATAAAATTCATTACCTTTTAGAGTAGAGCAACTGACTTGCGAGTCTTAGTTTTTTTTTGTGGAATGTATTTTACCTTGCATTTATTATAAATTAGGTGTATCACTTTATAAAAAATGGACGTAGAATTAAAAAAAAATATTTCAGGAACGCTTTATTATGTTTGGACCTCGCTCCTGTGCTGTTTACTTTGCAAATATTGCCCCGATCTTACCTTTTAATACATTCTTTTCTTGCCCATTGAAGCAAAATGAAACCACTTCTTTTTTGCTAATCCCGGTGAATTTTAATAAAAAACAAAGAGGACCAGAGTCCTACTGTTAAAATGAGCCTTGTATACAACAAGGGTAATATCTACTTGTCCATTGTCTTGTAGCTATCACGGCAAGCAATTCTCTTTGAGGGGGGTTCTCTCATTAATTATTAAAAAACCACTATATCCCATAGCAACGCCATTGGCTGCAAACAGCGGTACCGGTTAAACCATGATAACGACATTATTTATCACTTGAACTTGTTGCGTACATTAAACTATTATAATTCTTTTAAATGAATTTGACTGACCTTATTGATTTTAGTAGGCCGATGTAATTGTTGTTTTTGGATAAAACTCTGATTGGCTCTTGACAATATTTTTACATTTTAACGAAGTGCAGTAGTGATAAACGAACAACGAAGTATTTTTTTCCGTCTAAAGTAATTTATAGGTAAAGGTACTTTTACATTAAATTAAGAAATTTTGAATAAGTAAATTACTTAAATTAATATTACAGCTTCATCAGCACACCTGGAAGTCGATTTCTAGAAATCGCTTAAAACTAAGCACAAGAACAGTAAAATAACAGACACCATTCGCTTTCAGCGCAAATTTACAATTCGCCAACTGCAGAGCACAATTAAACTATAAGCTAGGAAATTATATGAAGAGATCTTACATACCTCGGAACTCCAGGCGCGCGAATTTTTCGTTTCGGCATTTCAGCACTTTGAACCGGTTCAATTTGACAATGAGCGACATTTTGAGCTAAACTTTTTCAAACTACTGATGCAACACACGCGCCGACAGGCCCGTAGGCCTGGCCACTTATTCCACAGCCAGAAAAGTAAGTTGTTAACTCCTTACGGAAGGAAAACTTTCGTTGCTACCGTCGGCGGTAGCTCGCGCGGGCCAAAGTCGTGAGAGTTGGAAAGTTCCGTCGAACCGGGGTAAGACGGGAGACTCGGAGCGCAGTGGCGGGTGGAATGGCGGGCGGCGGCTCGCTCCCCGCCCTGGAACCCCGCGCCGCAGCGGGGCGGCGTACTTACATCTACCTGTAGCTTCTTTGTATTCGGCATTATAATTTTTTCAGTGCTAATTCATTCGCAAATGCGTGTTCATCAAAACTTAAAGTACTTACAACTGTTATTGCTAGGAGCTGATAAGATCTTGCAACGAAGATTTGCGAGAGTTTCCATGACCGGTTACCCGACACGTTAAAAAGGTTCAGTGGTATTGAAAGGATGATAACGGGTCGAGATTAGCGGTCATTTAGCGGATAAGATTACAGTAGCTCCAGTTCAAAACATTAAGGGGAAAGGAGTCCTTGCCCTCTAGAGATAAAAAGGTACAAACAAAAAGTAACTACGATGAACCAAATACATAATTTTAAACTCGGGAGACGAATTTCTACTACTACAACCCGTAGCAAGATGCTACGGCGTGATTGCTACGCCGTAGTCCCGTGGGTACCAATAATCCTGGGATATAATAGATTAAACTCTTATGTTAGAATCAGATATAATTTGAAACATGTTGCCACTGAATTGTTGTTTTATTTGTTGGGCGCCTTGCCTTATCTGTATAATATATTTATAGGGATTTTACATAGATTCGTGAGCTGGCTTCAAACTTGCTCGTTGTCCTACGTATTACCTAAAACGGCGACGCTATTCGATGTCATAGTAAGTAGGCATTGACCTAAGCTATATTGAAATTAAAAAATCTTGCAACAGAAAGATTCAAAACCGCGAAGTGGCAACATCGCGACGACGTTCTTCTCGGACATCAGGTGATGACAAATGAAAGTCTATTGAATAGAGTATAGCTATTTTATAACTCTGTTCATTCGTAGCTCTGTGTACAAACTTTCCTATACATGTACTTATATTTTATTTACGTATCGTCATTTACAACGAGGTTACATGCTGAGGTCGGGGCAGGATTGACTTCACACCTTTTTCATTCATGTTTCTCTGTAAACTAATGGTCTGTCACATTTTGTAATAAATAATTTATTCTGGTGGTATGATACTTATTAATATCTAAAACTGTCTTTGTGTGTTGCTATTGTCAATAGGTGAATGTGAGAACATTATCTATACCACCAGAAAGAGAGATCTTTCTATAGTTCTTAACTCTTTTTCCCTCAAATGCTACGATGACTTTGGCCTTATTTTTCACCTATAATTTAATAAATGTATGGTATAACGTCTCCTTACTATATGAGTTGTTATATAAGTAAGTATACTCTAAGGTTATACCGTACTTCGATTTATTCTTGGATTACGATTGATCGATTCGGGCCTGAGAATGATATGTTAAGTATGTAGGTTTTATTGACGAACATTTTATAGAATAGGCCAAATCTTAGTTTATCTATGTCTTAATAAATATATTTGAATAGGTCCATGAGTTCCAATAAAAATAAAACAACATTCTTGATCAATGAAATGTGATTTTTTTTTAATTTTAAATGATCGTAATAATTAAAGCGATTCTTGTTTTAAGATCTAGAAGAAAAGTTTCAGATAAATATATTTCATCAAAACATTGATTTGGATATCAATTCCTTAATTCTTTAGTTTTTAGCCATCTGCTTGCTTCTTGCATTGAATTATTAAACAATCTTAATCCTCACTTACACTACAAAGCGAATACCACAGTGCGCCGTGTCTGTAAGTTTTCAATCTCCACAAAGAGTGAAAATAAGTTAGAAGCCAGAATCTGTCTGTGGCGTCGTATTTCTTGAACTTGTGCAGACCTGCAAGTAATTCCTAGCAAAACTCAGGAAAGTGCATCTCACTTAGATTACCAAGATTAATTTCTGAGCGTAACTTAACCCCTTAATAGGCAGTAGGTATAAATACAATAAATTGGTTTTGGACCTTATCTCCAACACATAAGGTTCGAAATATGGTGTCTAACATATCGACAGATCCCCACAAATGGAGCGTTTCTGATCACCCCTAAGTTTGAAGAAACGGCGATAGGTTATAAAGCGAAGCGAATAAGGTAGGAAGTAGTAGTTGCATCCTAGGGCCCCACAAATTCACGATCCAGCCCTGCTTATATAACACCCAGACACTGAACAAACACAAGTGTTCATCACATGTAAGTTGGTCCAGCGTGGGGATCGAACCCACCTTTGACGTAAGGCAGGGTCACTACCAAATGCGCCATCCGGCCAGTCAATGAAACTCTTTATCTTTGTTTATCTATTCCTTTAGTTGGGACCCTAATGATTATTTTCGCGGAGACCCGCCGATGTAAACCGCATACCTTTGTTTCAAATTACGCGACCACGTTCGGGGTCCCATTAAAGATTCCTCACGTACGCCATCTGAAACATCTAGATGCCTGTTTACTTTACACGCCATAATATATTATAACTTCAAAGTACAAATAGGTACATAAATTACAACCAGTGTTGCTAACTATCGATTGTTGACCTCGAAAAGTTTTCATAGTAGGATATCAAAAATATTGGCGAGTACAATGGTAACGTTAGGGAAATAGGCGCAATATAAATAAAGCCAGCACCGTTGACTGTTTGAGTGTCGATAGTAATCATTATATCAATCAAAACAGGAGGAGCAGGAGGAGTTGTTCCAAATTTCACCACCGCCCTACACGCCATAAACTCGGATTCCATCTATACCACCTGGATGGATGGCGGTCCACTACCGTGCGCTTTACTTGACACTTTCTGCCATTGTGGAATCAACTTCCCGCAGCGGTATTTCGGAACCGGTACGACATTCAAATGTTCAAGAAACGAGCCTATACCTTCCTAAAAGGCCGGCAACGCATCCGCACTCCTTCTGGTGTAGCTGATGTCCATGGGCGGCGGTGATCACTTATCATCAGGTGACCCGCTTGCTCGTTTGGCTTCCTATAATATATAAAAAAAAAAAACACGAGATTGCTAAATATTAAAAATACAGAGTGTATCTGTGTACATCTCTGTAACCGCATGTTCGTTGGTAGACCAACCTTTCTGTGACTTTTTGAACAGCTTTAATTAAGTGCTATGACTTTTTATGGAAACCCAAAATTTTCTTTTTCCTTTTTGCCTTAAGAATTTTAATGCGGTTCACAGAATACATCTACCCACCAAGTTTCAACAGTACCTATAACTCTAATAGTTAATGGCTGTGACATACGGACAGACAGACTTGACGAATCTATAAGGTTTCTGTTGTTTGCCATTTGGCTACGGAACCCTATAAAACCACTTTTCATACTAAATTGGTCACGTGACAAGTGCATTTTTTATTCGGAGTCGAAAAAAAATTTTACGAATTTCGAAAAGCTTATTGAATAAAAATGTTGTTCAAAGTGGTTGGTCAAACTACACTTAAAATACCTACACCCTGTAGTTTAATGTCGTCCTTTTGTAGTTACCTAATGAACAGGAACATTAAATGCGTCACAGCTAATAAATCATCATCGGCGTTTACTGGACCAAACAAGCGGCTTTAAAGCAAAGATGTTCATCCGTTAATGGAAGTGAGAAACTCGGGTACTTTTCGAGTGTTGCGCACGCGAGTACGTAGTACTTACTACGCTTTTCTTGAGAATATCTATTTATACTATTTATAAAGACATAACTCCTATAGACAACGACAAGGCTTAAACGTAAACCGAAAACACGTAACGCTTGCGCGATGTGATTTAGCACAGCGCCATCTATTAGTTCATTTCTGAATTACAGCCCCGAAGCGAAGTGAGGGCGGGCCACTAGTACATTTATAAAGAGGGTAATTTCATAGGCAACGTCAAGGCTTATGTAAACAGAAAAGGCAAAACACATGCACATGTTTGGCCGCGAAACGAAGTGAGGGCGGGTCACTAGTATATTGTAAACATGTACCCGAGCTTCTCATAATAAAAAAACTAGACCGGCGTGAAGCAGCGCCTGTGCTGTGTTTCGTCGAGTGAGTGAGGGTACCGGAGGCACATTGCGGGGAGAGGGATTAAGGGTTGTCAGCGCACTTGTGACTCTACCAGTACTGTAGGTGTCTATGGGCGGGCAATCGCTCACCATCAGGTGATCCGTCTGCTCTTCAGCCACCTCATCACACATACATATATGTATTAGGTATAATTGTGAAATTCAACCGTGGCAATACGTTAAAATATTCCAGTTTTAGATTGGTTTTAGTTCTAACTTTGAGCATACAACAGTATTGATAGCCTATACCAACTTTAAATAAACCTAGATAATGTATTCAAAATAGCCTTGATGATATTATATCGAGAGCGATGGCCGCAGCTCAGTGGATAAATCCGCGTCTTCCATAAGGGGAACGTGGTTCGAATCCCAGCATGTACCACAAGATTTTTCAAAGATTTTGAACTCGATTAGGGTACGGTCCAGTTCCAGCTGTGGGGGATCCGACCGCGATTGCGCTCAGATGGACATAGGCTTTTGGTGGGAGTTGGAGTCCCACACACCACCTTATCCCCCGCATGTGACAAGATGAAGACCATGATTGTTTCCCCTGGGAAAACAGAAAACCCTTATTAAAGGGATGCAAAGGTCCGATGGCACTGCAGTCTGACCTTCGCAACCCTTTGACGTCAACGCTTCATTGTAATTACCAGATTCCCATATCCAGAATTATGGTAGATCATTACCTCCTGCGTCCTTAGCGACTACTACATATAACGACGAATTCGTTATAGGTTCTACCTACCTATATGTACTAGTAACGCCTCGGCAACTTAGTCTATCTGGTTTGGCAACCCTAGGTACTAGTTGGGAGAGCACAACCCAGCTGTGCAGGCATTTACAAGCAAACTGCTTAGGTCGTTGGATGGCAATTTAACATCCCACAGGGGATGGATATACCACTTTATGCTAGTCAGATATGTTGCGAGATTGCGCGTTTGCCAATGTTTGTTGCAAGTTTGTTATATACGAGTGGCTTGCCCTCACTCCGTTTTGGCACAAAATTTTACTATGTTTCAATTTTCGCCAATAAATGGCGCTGGGTGTCAATTGCATCGCGCTAGAGTTTCGTGTTTTTGAGTTCCCTACAAGCCCTGTCGTTTTCTGCAGATTATCATTGCGCTATTCATATTTACACATAATATTATAATCCTCTGCTATTTCCTTCTCGAATCTTAAGGAATTATATTCTAAGACGATACGATCAAAATCTACAATAATCATTGTTTCCATTTAATTTTTCATTGATTGACTGATTATACACCGTGCTTTTTAACCGGCTTACTCACTTCTCGAGAGCATTATCTGATGAAAACAAAGTTTTTCCCATAAAGAACATTTCTAATCATAGCACTCAGCATCGCATTTTTAGGGGAAGGCAATTTCTTTTTGAGATTAGACCTTATGTTCCTTGGGGATTATAGAAGACAATAAAAAATGCAAAAAAGCGTACAGATTTTGAAAAAAAAACTTTTAAAAATACCCTATTATGCTTTAATCTCGTTTTGGGGTACGGATTTACGGAGCTACCAACTTCACCCCTTCAACTTTAGTGGCATTAAGTTGCCGAATTGCCATTTGGCACGAAAATTGCCGCGTTTTGCACTCCACCTCTAGTTGAAGTAAGTACCTACGCACTTCGCTTTGTCTATAAGTTCTGTACTATTGTAAGTATTAAGGCAGAATGATAAAACCGTTTTTTTTTCTACTACGTTCTAAAGGCCTTCCGCAAATGTCGCCATTGCACTCAGTTTGTAGCGATGCGTGGTTTGTCCATTATTGGAGACGTGGTCCGAGTCATCAGGATAAAAAAAAGTAAAAAGTATCAGCCTATATAACTGTCCCAATGCGGGGCAAAGGCCTTCATCATAGAAATCAAGTCATCGATACTATGATGGAATTAGGATTAATCACTTAAATATCAATGGAAACATGAAACTTTAAATTAAGTAGGTAATTGTAGTATGGCAATGTATCAGTCGTTGCCGAAAATAAGTTATAAATAATAACTTAGTATTTATTTAACAACAATAGATTTGATCGCCGATCTTTTTTTTTAGGTAGGTATAGGTAGCAATATATATAATAGCTAATAAGCAAAAAAGACTGGAAGTTTCAGACCCAGAAAAATTTGCTTCAGTCTTTGAACGGGATTGGGCGAAGTGGACTGATGTAGACCAAAGTGAGGCTACACCAGATTTGCTATGGAACAAGGCAAAACATCTCATCCAAAGTGCAGTAGCAGAATCTAAACCGCCAAGCGAAGTGCGCAAACGCCAACATTGGATGACTGACAGTACTCTAGCTTTAGTAGAAGAGAGGCGCCATAAAAAAGCACAAGGCGTAAATGTGAAGGAGTTAAATAGGTTATCTGCTTCAATCCAGACCAGCTGCAGACGCGACTACAACGCTCATCTTCAAGGCATCTGTGAAGAAATTGAGCAACACTCTACCAAACACGAGTCTAGAGACCTCCACCACAAAATTCGAGTCATTACCAAAACACTACCCTCTAAAACCTGGGCTATTGAAAATGACAAAAATGAAGTAGTCACAGAGCTGGAAGATATCTTACAAGAATGGAAAACCTATTGTCAGTCACTGTTTCAAGATCCGCAGTCGCGAAATTTCCCAGACACAGAACCAAATAGCGAGGATTTAGAACCAAGCATTCTGCTGTCCGAAGTCAGAGCTGCCATAAAACACCTCAAGAATAGGAAAGCAACCGGTGGAGATGCGATTCCTATAGAAACCATAAAAGCCTTAGGTGAAAAAGGTGTCCACATGTTTCATACCATCTGCAACAAAATATGGCAAACAGGTATCTGGCCCACAGACTGGACGCACACTATATTCGTTCCACTACACAAAAAAGGCTCTACAAAGAAATGTAACAATTACCGCCTCATTGCTCTAATTTCACACGCTAGCAAAATTCTGTTACATATTCTTAATGAGCGACTGAAGTCATATCTCTCAAAAGAAGTCGCTCCGGAACAAGCCGGTTTTGTGAAGGGGAAGGGGACCCGGGAACAAATTCTCATCGTGCGCCAAATCATCGAGAAAGCGCGTGAGTTCAACAAGCCAACATACATATGCTTTGTAGATTTCTCCAAGGCTTTCGACTCGGTGAAACGGCCAGTTCTGTGGAAGACTTTACTGGATATGGGCGCTCCAAAGCATCTTGTACATTTGCTAAGATGTTTATACGAACAAGGAACAGCTTCTGTACGGACAGATGACGTCTTATCAAGCAACTTCCATCCGAGCGCTGGAGTAAGGCAGGGCTGTATCATATCGCCGCTTCTGTTCAATGTCTACACCGAGCTTATAATGCGCATTACCTTGGAAGACTGGACAGACGGTGTTGTTATCGGTGGCTACAAAATTTCCAACCTTCGCTACGCTGATGACACGACCTTATTTGCATCCAGTGCGCAACATTTGGAGCAGCTGCTGCATAGGATGGAGCAAGTGAGCATCGAGTTTGGATTAAAGATTAACCGAACTAAAACAAAGGTTATGATTGTTGATCGCGTCAACAATAACGCACGGGAAACTACCCAAATCGCAGGCTGTGACGTGGTCCAATCCTACATATACCTTGGGGCTTTAATCTCAAACAATGGCGGATGCATCGACGAAATGAAGAGACGTATGGCTATCACAAGATCTGCGATGGACAAGATGCGGAAAATATGGAGGAATCGAAATTTAACTAAAGCTACAAAGACTAGGCTAGTCCGAACGCTGATCTTCCCCATATTTTTGTACGCCGCAGAGACGTGGACGCTACGGGATGTGGAACGGAAGAAAATAGATGCTCTAGAGATGTGGTGCTGGAGAAGAATGCTCTGTATATCGTGGACCGAGTTCCGAACAAACGGGTCGATACTCAGAGAACTTGGCATCAGACAGCGTCTATTTTCTACAGTACAGTCTCGTATACTCACTTTCTTCGGCCACGTGTCCAGGAGAGAGAACAACTCAATAGAACGCCTCGTTGTCCAGGGGAAAGTGGAAGGCACTCGAGCGCGCGGAAGGTCACCTACGCGCTGGACAGACCAGATAAAAATAGCCGTGGGTGGACCTCTCCACGAGTGCACCAGGCTTACTACCAGCAGGGAGAGATGGCGAGAAATCGTGAGGCGCGTCACATCTGCCCCCGACAATACAACTACATGACGATCACGACCGCTCTGTCAAGAGTGATACGGCTAAGAAGAGAAGGTAGCAGACGAGCAGGCGGATCACCTGATGGTAAGCAATTGCCGCCGCCCATGAAGACATACAACAAGTGCGCTGCTAACCTTTTATCCCCTTCCCCCCCGATGGGCCTCCGGTACCCTCACTCACTCTGCGAAACTCATATCCACTGAACTACAGTCATGAGTGTTAGATTATATCAATGGCTAAAGTCGCTCTAATGCTGTTTTTATAGTTTTTATAAGTTATTCTATTTTTAATTTTTATTGACGTTTTTGAGACGTAATATTATAATTTCTTATTTCAACCCAAAAGGTATTCGATGTAAAATTTTTCTTACAAAATATAAATGGCTAGTCCGCACTGAAAATATAGGTATCTCCCCCAATCTGTTCGGTCCGTCCCATTAATCACCAATGAGTTAATTTTGCTAACCTTGTTAATCCGGGTAACCGCGGTTCCTTGTAAGGGTGTCAATAACAGCTTTTTAAATACCTTCTTAATTTATTTCTAATGAAGACTTAAATGATCGAGCTAAAGATGAACAAAGATTTCTCGTTAAGATTCTTTTTTCGCGATAAAAATATAAAAGGTAGATAAGTAAGAGGGTAAATTATTGTAATTATTGTTTTACTAAACATTAATTTAAAAGCCAGTGAATATATTCTTTTAGATTTAGCAAAAAGTAAGAGGGTAGATAGATAAATTCCTTATTGCACAGAAATAGAATACATGCGTGAAACAACAGCTACAGACAGTAGGTACAATAAGGCGGTCTTCGGTCTTTCGGATGGTTTCTTTTGGTAAAATATTAGCTAAAGTGGTATAATTGTATTGAGTATCATAACTATTCTATTGACAAATGCAGTTCTCTACATATGCCTTAATGGAAATAAGGAGTGCTAGTGTTTGCGCATACACTTGTACATTCAAATATTTACTCGGCATTTGGTTGAGGTCAGATGACGTAATAGAATTGGCCAGAGGACAATAACATTTATACGAGTAAGTACAGAGGGTCGCGCGATATACTAACTCACAATTTTTTCTATGATAGTACCTATTCATCCTAGAGAGTTATTTGTACTTTTGTACCAAATTCACGCTCGAGAGCGCTAGAACATCAGCAAAAATTTATTACGGAGATCTCTTTGAGCTGAAACAAACATAATAATTTGTTTCTAAGCGTTTGTTCTCCTTAAGTACCTAGACTATCGAGTTAATGCCATGTCTTACATCTTCATTTGGTCTTTTGACTCAGCTCTTTATATGCCGGCTTTGCTTCCGTTATCTTGTTGAACATGTTATTTTTATTATGTAAGTAGGCTTCTTATTTTTACCAATTGAAAGAATCCAAGGCAGCGTTTCTGTAGATATACTTATCTGTAGATATACTTACCGACATTTTGACAATATGATATTTGAATTATATTGAATTCCTGAATTCCATACATTTTTAGTAACTTATTATATACTAGATAGGTATATCTGTGGTAATTTACGTCACTTAAACAAGTATTTTATCAACAATTTCAGATACATCCTGTGCAAATAAGTATGTGTACTGTAACGATGGTAAACTCCTAAAGGATTGATTGGCAGAATAAACGAAATAAGAAGATAATTCGCCTTTTAGTCATATGCACACCCCTCACGTTACAGTACACCTATATACAACATCGCGTAGTCAAATAAGTATTTACACGAATTGAGAGTGAATTAGGCTTCTTCTGGGAAGGCACACTACATCTTAGACCTTATTGTCACTCTCCATCAGGTGAGATGAGGTCAAGTGCAAACCCATTTAAAAAAATTATAAAAACACCCAGACACTTACCTACTTACAACTTACAATCGTCGTTTGACAAACTTTAGTTTCTGTTCTATAAAAAGGCGGTTGGCGTTTTAGGCAAAGTTACCAACTGTGCATTTGTGCAACGTTTTCCGCTACGCAGTTAACTAAGTTGAGATATTAAGAGAGATTAAAATGTTGATGCGGAGTGTTGAAAGACAAAGATCACAATAAATGTTCATCCTTTATTTACGTATAGAGCTTTTCAAGTTTTAATACAAATTGTTTACGATACGTATACGATACGATTGCTTTACAAAAGTTTGTGCTCGGCCCTCAGGACAGTCGGCGGCGAGAGCAGGCGTCTGTAACCCAACCGACTCGTTTACGAGACTGTACGGAGGTGAGGAACTCTGCTCTTAAACTAATTGGGTCTCGTCTTCTAGCTCTGAGAGGGGATATCGTTGGATTCAAAGCTTTCTTACATTTCAAGGTTCTTAACATGAGGGCACGGACGAATGGACATTAGTGCTCTAATATAAATAATGCTTCGTCGGAACCTTTGATGTCTAAACAATTATAATATAAGTTTTAAGATCATCTTTTTGATAATCTGTTGTTTTCTTAGATTATGTTCCAGCTTTTTGTTTTCATTTTATTAAGTATATATCTCATTGTAGTAGGTAAGTAGATACTTGATAAATTGGGCCACATACCTACCTACTAATCTACTAAAGTGGTGATCTGTACGTACATTACATTGTTCCATTCGCAAAAGAGCGCTACTTCGCGTTTTCGGAATGTAAAACGATTAGTGTCGAAAATACCTAAAATGTAGCGACGACATAATCAGAATTTTGAGCTGGCTGTCCCTCATGTTTGAAGGGCAATATCAAGTTAAATTGATATGACGTGCAATCATTTTTGAAAATGCTCTGATATCTATATAGCTGTAAATATGACAGAAATGTAGGTGGATATCACTTTTTCAAACGCTTAAAGTATATAACCAAACTAATATTTTTGGCGAATATTTTATCAGACTACTTTTTCCATCCGTTTTCATGGAGGGAAAAAGTTAAAATGTCGGAACGCCTAACGGATAGTATTTGGCAATGACGTGTGTCTGTGAATAGAGTATTGAAATGTTTCCTATGCCAACGTTAGACGTGTCGATAGGCAAAGTATGTACCTATTACTTAATATATTGAATTGCCTTCCTACTAAATCCGAAACTGTACTTAATTGTCAATTAAAAGACAAACTAGGTATTTTTATATTGCCTACTTAACTATTTTCTATAAAATGATAAAAGTAAAGGAAATAATATAAAGGCTAAAACCACTTTCCCTACACATTTTGCCTTGGTTCTTCTTTACATTAGTATTTTGTTTTACTAACGCCCTCCCTCACTTCGTTTCGAAATTTTACTTACACTAGTACCAATAGGTGGCGCTGGGAGTCGATTACATCACGCATGTGTTTTGCGTTTCCGATTTATCTAAAAGCCTTGACATTGACTATAAGATTAACCTCTTAATAAGTTAATAATGCCTATGCCTATAAGTAGAAGAGTAGAGAAGACAGAAGAACATGGTAATTTTTTTAAATTTATTCTTTCTTGATGAATCCTTATCCCATCATACTATTATAAAGGCTTATGCCCTGCAGTGGGACAGCAGGTATACTTACTCGTATAGGCTGATAATTATATTCCTTCATTCTTTACTTAAACGCAGTGGCTTATTACGTGGTTCGACTAATAATTGGACTAAACTCTCATTAAGTCCTTAATGAGACCTAGTTCCTATATGTGTAGAACGGAGCCCATTAAACCATTTGCCTCAGGCCAACTGTTTGTGCGCTGCAACCAATTATCGTTCATGCTACTTCTTACTTTGTTTGTTCCCAAGATTAGAGGCTCTCTGTCTATACAGGGTGTATCTGTGAACATTTACATCCCTTTAACTACGTGTTCTATCAACCATTCTGAACAACATTTGTTCAACAACTATTCTAAATTGTTCGAAAAAATTTTCGACTCCCCATACAAAATTACCAAGTCACGTGACCAACTTAGTATGGAAATATGAATTTTTACTATGCGAATTTTCAACAGTCATAGAACAAATGTTGCTCAGAATGGTTGGTAGAAGATGTGGGTGAAGGGATGTATGTTCACAGGTAACACCCTGTATTCGTACTCTCACGGCTGCTATTCTGTGTTGAGTCTTTGTAGAAATGCTGCTTGATTGCTCATTAAATTTTCTTATCGAGTTATTTGAGGTAGATAATCGAATTTTGGAGGCGAGACCGCGTTGGCAAACGTAGTGTAGGACAACAGAAAGGTCACGTGAAGGGTGGATTGACGATTTTGTGCAATATACTTACAGTGTGTATCTATGAACATTGGAATTCCCATGTAGCAGTAGGTACAGGCGTCAGCACATAATGTGTGACAAACCGCCGATTGCCTTGCGCGTGAGTAACACTGCAGTTCTGCATTCATCCGAGTAAAGTGAGACCTAAGTATGTTACTATTTGTCGTCCCTCTTTTACGCATATAAATGAACACCAACTACAAACTATTAGCATCCTGCTCTACCCTCCAACCCAGTGCAATCGTTCTCTCTCATAAATAAATAAACTGTGCGCAGCTTGTCGCTTGGACTGATAACGGCTGCTATTATCTCTATTTGGGTCTAACTACCATGTTTCCGATGATGTCATTGGAAATACCTTAGGCTTACAAAGCACAATATCAGAATCCTGCCGGACAGCAAATCAGGCCCTTAGTAGGTAGCTTGACTATCAAATAGTGTTGCTGAACTATCGATCTTTTGACTGTCGATTACCTCGAAAACTATTAAGAATATCGTTAGTAATGTCTAGTGCAATAGTATCGAGACTAGTACCGAGTAGTATTGATAGGAAAATTGGCGCAATACTCACTATCGATGGTTAAGCGTCCGATGTACTTAAACACTTTATTGGCATTCTAAGTCAAAAGAGTAGGTACAGCACAAATTTATTTATCGATAACTTCCGTTTCGGTTTACCTAAAAGTTCTGACATGGACTATGAGTATACAGGGTGTATCTGTGAACATTTACATCCCTTCAAACACATGTTTATCAACCATTCTGAACAACATTTGTTTAACAACTTTTCCAAATTCTTCGAAAAATTTGTCGACTCCCCATACTAAATGACCAAGTCACGTTACTGACTTTGTATGGAAAGATGAAATTTTATAAAGCGAATTTTCAAAAGTCATAGAACAAATGTTGCTTAGAATGGTTGGTAGAACACGTGGTTAAAGGGATGTACTTAAATGTTTCAGAGATACATCCTGTATAGTATAGATATTGACATGTAGCAATATTATTGATAAACTATGTGCAGTGATGGATTGATTTTTCAAGTCCATGTGCATATTTTATATTCTAGCTCGACGATGACATCGTGAGGAAACCTGCTCGTTTTTGAAACGTGTAACCACAATTCAGTTGGTCTGGTTCCCTTGTTAAACGGCTGCCAAGGTCAGATGGCAGTAGCTTCATTGTAATTACCTGGCTCCCCAAATCCCGTAACTGGGAATTACAAGCTAAGATTAAAAAAAGGAGTTTTGTTAATGAAGTTATTATAAATTACCTCTAGACTACGAGTATGCAAACGAGTGAAAATAATACTCCCGGCAACCTTAAGTATCATATAGTGTTCAAGAGAATGTGTTCATGTAGTTGCTTGTTATTAAGTAGGGACTTCCAAGGGTCAAGGGTGAGGCCGGGGACGCTACACCGATGCCAGCATTTATTTTAGTCAGGAGGGCTGGAGTAGGATCGCCATCAATAGATCATAGAAGCAAGGCCAATGTCTTGTATTTCTTCTTATGCACTATGTACTTTATACTTATATGGATCTTTCGAAACTGACCTCTCGAATTTACCAAAACTTTACGGAACATTTTCGCATATCCACTCATTCATGTGGAACGTCAATCATTTGCAGATGTTGTCAAAAGCGCCCCCGCCCCATGCTGCGTCATCGTCGCAAGCGCAATAGCTTACAACTGTTTGAGTACACTCCGATTGGTGACCTCTCCATCGCTGGCTCGACACCCACGTAAATAGTCACATGTAAAACCGAACCGTCAATGGACGTTGTGTTTTTATTCCATGCGGTCGACACGTGTGCGCCAGCGCACGTGTGGTGTCGAGACTCATTCCATGTTGGTATGCAACACTCATTCGAAGTCAGTAGTGTTTTGTTGCTTGCCGGTAACACCAGTTTCGACGTTTGCTAAGGCCCTTCTGTTTGGTAACCATGCACGACACAATACGCAGCCAGGTAAGCTTAAACAGGATAACTAATTATTATATTTTAGTATCTTTTCTTTTTCCCAAATTAAATATTGCCTTGAACTTGTCCGAGAGGTCACAGATTATTTAAACTGCTTTATTTTCGTCCAGAGTGACACATGCGTATTTATTTCGTAAGATATAATTTTTTTACGTACCTACTTACCTATCTTTATTTAATATTTACTCTTATAAATAATTTCTCTGAGTCTGTTGCGATGTATTTAACACTTGTTATACGTCGCGCTACCTATATGGTGTACCTATATTAAAATAGTTTGTTTATTTCGGCGTGTGTATTGCATACATTTTCTTATTTTTACGGAACAAATTTATTCTATAAACTTATTCATGTTGCGAACTCTGTCCTTGAGCAGGTGTTATAACTATTTTAGATATCTCTACCTCATATAAAATAACCAATTTATGTGTATTGACTTTATGATTTGCGTACTGGCTCGTGGGCGTAATGGTTTTAGCATTTGCACGGATTGCGGAAGGTTCTGGATTCAACTAAACAACAAGGTCATTTTCTACATAACTAGTTTTGCTACATTATTTCGGATCCAGAGTATGAGATTTAGAAAGATTTAGTCTTGGTTAAGCCCTTATTTTAATATGTTTTGTGTAAAGGTTTTCTGAGTTGGGGTTTTGGTAAAATAGTAGTATATTCCTACCCAATTGTAGTGTATTAACAAAAACCAGACTTTGTTTCTCTATTACAACATTTAATGCCAATACGAACCGTAATACGTATCCAATTCGATTTTGACACGAATATAAGTAAGTGTTGTTAAGTCATAAATAGTGATGCTAAGTATTTTTACCTGTTTTATTTTGATTTTCTTCAGTTAGAAATAGAAATCACGTCATGGGATTAAGCTTAATCAATCACCACGCTTACCTAATGCGGATTGGTGATAAAATCGAGCTAGGTTTGAAAAACTTCTAAACCATAGGACATGTTTCATTTTTGTTCAAATAACCAATTACCTTGGATAGGTATATTATACGTACCTACTTTTGCGTTCTGTATTTGGTTCGACACTATCGCAGCTTTTTTATATTTTCATAATTGGTTTTAGACAGAATTAAGAATTTGCTACATTCTTATTCTTTGGTTTATTTAAAACGCAGAAAAAGATTAACATAAGTGTTTTCCCTAAACTAGGTAGGTACCTATGCAAAAATTACTCATTGAATTTTATATATTTTTATCCTACAACAAATAGTAGCTAGGTAGTGTTTTATTTAGTAGGCATTGAAATAATCACACATTTTAAAGCCAAATTATGTGCACAAATGATACAGTTTTATTATTGAACTAGTGGCCGCCCGCAACTTCGTTTGCGTGAACTTTATGACTCTTGACTTAAAGATGATTATTTAAATAGAATTTAACAAAAATATTACTTATTATAAATGTTCGTTTATAGATTTTTAAGGCGGCTCATTAATATTTCATACGAAATGCTAAGGAATGGAACAACTTGCCGGCTTTTGTATTTCCAGAGAGCTACAATTTGGGTGTCTTTAAGTCGAGAGTGAATAGGATTCTTCTGGGAAAGCACGCTACATCTTAGACCTCATTGTCACTCTCCATCAGGTGAGATGAGGTCAAGTGCAAACCCATTTAATATTTAAAATATCAACTTCTAATGAAAGTAACCCCCAAATTATTTTTTATTCCATTAGGGGATGTAAGTATTCTATTAAAGTTTGAATCTTATATTTTATACATCAAAAGTTGAAGTAAATTGGGCCAAGGAATCACGTAGTCCCATGAACAAATTTTGAACCCCCTTTTCGCTCCATTAGGGGTTTTTTTTTTTTATTTAGCCTATACTGTCCCACTGCTGGGCAAAGGCCTCCCCCAAATCCCTCCACCGATCTCTATCTAGTGCCATTTGTTGCCAATCGTGGGCAAATCTGTTGAGGTCATCAGCCCACCGCTTTTTGGGCCTACCCCGCTGTCGGCGTCCATCGGGTTGCCATTGGGTGGAAATTTTCGCCCATCTTTTAGGGTCCATTCGGCAAACGTGACCTGCCCATTCCCACTTCAACTTGGCAGTTTTCCTTCCAACATCAGCTATTTGGGTCTTCGCACGTATTATGGAGTTTCGTATTCTATCCGCTCTCTTTATACCTAAAATACTCCGCTCCATAGCCCTTTGGCAAATCTTAAGTTTGGACTTTTGATTTTCGGTTAGTGACCATGTTTGTGCACCGTAGGTTAGGACAGGCAGAATGCAGGCGTCAATGAGTTTGCGCTTGAGTGATAAACCCCCATTAGGGGTTTAATTCGGAATATCCTTCCTTATAGGATCTCATCCAAAAATGCTCATCACATTTGACAATTTTCCATTCCATTTCATTCCATATTTGTTATAGTGTAGCTGGGCTCTTAGAGGTCCAAACCAGATGTTCCATGATCTTTGATTTTTTTTCATGGCACCATAAACTGCTCATCAATCTGAACAACTTTTGCTAAGGTGCCATTGACCTACCTCTTATAGTTTAGCTGGGCTGTTGTGATTCTACATCAAGGAGCCTGGTCTTCAAAATGTAATATATCCTATAAGTTGCCCTGATATTACAGCTATACAATAAAAAAAGTTTCATTCGAATTGGTTCAGTAGTTTTCGAGATTAGCGCGAACAAACAGACAAACAGATAAACAGACAAACAGACAAACAGACAGACAAAAATTTTAAAAATCATTGATTCATGGTCTGTTACTGTTTTTTAGTCGTCCTAAGTTATTTTGAGATAAATATCTTCAATGTACAGACACAGCTTTTTTACATTTTTATTATATGTATAGATATAGAAGATAAATAACTTGTGTTGATAAACGTTTTCTTCTTATTAATAATAGCCGAATTTACTTTCTTTCAAATTATAAAAAAAATATATTATTTACAAAAGTAGGTAGGTCCCTCTCTCAAAAACTAAAATCTATACTATTAATAAAGAGGTAACGCCTCGGCCTGTGACTGACTGACTGACTGATCTATCAACGCACAGCCAAAACTACTGGACCTAAAATCATGAAATTTTAAACATAGGTAGTTCTTACTATGTAGGCGCGCACTAAGAAGGGGTTTTGCGAAATTCACCCCCTAAAGGGGTGAAAGGGGGGGTTTACGTTAGTATGAAAGTCTTTCAATTTTGATGTTAGAGATTTGAAAATTTGGATTATGGTTGTTTATCAAAAATAAAAATTGACCTGTTTTAGTTTTTTTTTAAATTTAAGCCATAAAGGGGTGAAATGGGGGGTTAAAACAATGTATGGGAGATTTATTATTTTTAAAGCTAGAGTCTTGAAAATTGGTATTTGGGTTTTCCATACAAATTAAATGAAAGTAATTTCAGCATTTTTTTTTCTTCAGCTTACAAAGGGGTGAAAGGGGGTTAAAACGTCGTATGGAAAATTCGTCATTTTTAAAGCTAGAGCTTTGAAAATTGGTATTTGGGCTTTGCATGCAAATGTAAAGAAATTGAATTCGGCATTTTTTTCTTCAACCTAAAAAGGGGAGAAAGGGGGATAAAACGCCGTATTGTCAATTTTAAAGCTAGATTCTTGAAACTTGGTATTTGGGCTTTGCATACAAATGTAATGAAAGTGAATTCGTTATTTTTTTCTTCAACCTAAAAAGGGGGGGAAAGGGGGTTGAAACGAAGTATTGTCATTTTTTGAAGCTAGAATCTTGAAAATTGGTAGGTATTTAGGCTTTTCATATAAATTTTATAAAAGTCCCCACCTATAGGGGGGAAACGGGGGAACTGATTAAATTTGACAAAGTAAAGTTATAGAGTTTCCAGCATTTTTTAAATCGAATCTTTTTGAGATTCCTTCATTAAGGTTTACGATCACCAAAATTATCAATCCTATAAGTATCAGTAAAATTTCTTTTTGCTAATTACTTTGATTTTTGTGAATTCTACTTCGTTCAAAAAATTAAAATACCGAAGCGAAGCGAGGGCGGGCCACTATACTATAAAGAGATAACTTCTATAGACAACGACAAGGCTTATATGTTAACCGAAAACACGAGCTTGCGCGAAGTAATTAGACACAGCGCCATCTATTGGTTCTTTTCTGAATTACGGTCCCGAAACGAAGTGAGGGCGGGCCACTAGTGATTTAATAATACAACATCAAGGCGTAAGCAAGATCTAATTAGGTCGCTCCTTGAGCTTTTGCCTAAGATTGAAGTGTAGGCAAAATACTTTACTTATTAATTATTTCAATATTATAGCCTTGAATAGGCTTATTCCAGTTGGCACGGACGTATATATAGCTTTGACAAAGGGGGTGTCCCACATTGCAAAACAATTACGAATTACGAAACACCCCGAACGATTTGTTGATTTGCCGTCCCAGGGCTATCTACAATTTGCTACCCCACCAACCTTGCCGACCCCTTAATTAAGTCGCCCTGGGCTAGAGCCGATTCAACCTTATGTCAAACCAGGCCTCAATGGGGGGGGTCCGGACCCGCTGGACCCCCCCCCCCCCCTTATATACGTCCATGCCAGTAGGTCCTCCCGCTTGTCCACTCGAGAGGATAGTGACATAATGGTTTAACTCAAAATCTCGTTTATCAAGATTTGTCTCATATACAGGTAACTACTATTCGTATCATGACATGACATCGTACATGAGATGAAAATTAAAAGCAAACCTTTTTTTTTCACAATGATTTTTGATCTCTTAATTACTTAGCAATAAACTATTTTAATTGCAATTTATCTATGGCTATTAACAATTACCTATGTGTACGTTTTCTTTTTTAATATAAATTAATAAGTTATTATAAAAGATTCTTCTCTGTATTCGAACGCCCAGAAAGCAAATTAAACTACATTACAAAAAAAAAACAAAATATAGTAGACAGAAAAAAATAAATTTGCTTCAAGAGGTAATTAAATCAGTTAAGTTTTTCAGAAGGGCACGATAGGTATATGACGAAACGTTGTTTTGCAAACGCTTGAAAAACAGTCACTTGTAGGGTTTGTTAGGCAACTTTAACAGGAGTTTATAACATGTAACCTATTTCAGTACATCGACAATTAACTCAACCTGAAATTCAGTTTACATAAAGTATCCAAAGAATATGATTGCTCGCGCATTAGTTTGGGTTCCCGTTGAATGGCGCTACTTGTTCAAGTTGCGTAAATACATCCTTTCATAGGTTTCGAACATTTTCTAAACTACCCACAAATGCTACCGACCATGAAAACTTTAGCTCAATAGAAGCTTTTATACTACTGCGGCCTTGGTACTGAGACTTGAGTGAGGTACAGTTTCATAGCTTTCGTATGGGTTCGGAATTTCTAAATGAGGTGGTAAAAGGAGGTACTAAAGAGTGTTTTGGTGTAAAATTATTATCACAGTTAATATTAAGGCAAAAGTTTGGAGAGGTATGTGTGTGTCAGTACGTTACTTCCTGCATCACGCGCAAACGGATTTTTTTTTTGTTTATTTTTTTATGATATGGGTGGTGATGATAAGCGATTATCGCCGCTCATAGACACCTGCAACACCAGTGGTGTCACAAGTGCGCTGCTTCCCTTTTAACCCCCAGCCCCTGGTTTGTTCCTCCGGTACCCTCACTCACGCAGCGAAGCACAGTGCACTGCTTCACGACGGTTTTCCGTGAGGACTTGGTCTTTTGTCTCTATTTTTTTCTATGTCAAAGATTTGCAAGTTTCCTTTAGATGTGATACTCGTAATAATAATAATAAGGTCTTTGGATAATGACTTCAGTAGAAACTTCATTACGTTGACGTTTAAATCCAATACAATCTCCGCTTTTATCCATTACCATTCATATCAAGGATTTCTCTTAATTAATTTGCTGTCGCCCGTTTGACGTTGTTCTCACTATCGCTATTTTTAGTGGAGAGATTATTTAAACAACCATAAACACTCTACAGAAAAGTAACAGACAATAAAACTCTAAGATGATGTTATAGAAAAACTTTACGCCTCGTTGGCCTGACTAGTAGCACAAAATACATATTGACACAGAAGGCTGACTGCCCACTAAGAGCTAAAAAGATCATACTAGTTATAATGCATTATCGTAGCATTTGTATTACGAGTAGGTATACATCTATCATAGGGACCAGCAAACACATACATTAATTTTATTTTGGAATACGAAAATTCCAAAAGAATCAGAGTAAGAATGGACATAACAAATAAAATGTGATGTTTTTTACTAACATTTCAGAATGTTTTGACACTTACAAATTATGCCGTTATTTTCAGAACAAGAAACAATCGTTTATTGTATACCAACAGAAACCTATTCTTATTATTTTTCCTTGGAGCTGTCCTCAACAGTCTTCTGAGTGTTTATTTCTTAAGAATTACCATTAAAATATCTATTACTATTACTTGTCAATTAGTTTTCATCTCTACTGTTATAAATACAAGGTCCATATATGTAGTTTTCGTATATGGTCCATGTTTGTTTGAATCAATCAGCCTTCGTCCAAGTAAGGAAATGAATGTATCGACAACGACTAATATGGTGTTAAAAGTTAAAGACGGTTAGACTATAGTACTTCTAGCTTTGTAAGTACTTATAGTGAGTCACATTCAAGAGAACCTGCTGCTTATGTAACATAGTTATAACTAAGGTATAGAACAATAGTTTCTCCGACTATCCCTTGTTTTTTTAAGAACCGTTGTCTATAGTGTAATGATACCCCTATTTGAAAAGTCATTCAAATAATACGTTGAAGAAATATGGAATTTGTTATTTAATTAAAAACATGATTTAATTATTAAAGGAAGCACGCACATAGTGCAAGGTATGTCTGATTGATCGAGACTAGACAGGTTTCCCTTTTTATAAGTGCATACCTATAGTCAAGGTTTTTTAATTAATTGTGCAGCTAATAAAATTATCGTTATACTAGACAAAGTGTAAGAAAAGAACTATAACGATTAATATTTATATCCAATAAAAACATGTCTAGGTACCGGTACTGACTTAATGCAGTCAGGAGTAGATATACCTGAGGGGGCAAGGTATTCAAGATCACATAAGTACTGTATAGCAACTAGGTATATTACGAATACACTTAGATATATAACAAAATATTGACGCCTTAGTTGTAATTTTCACGTACCTAAGTACAAAACATTCCGCCGTTACTTCCTACTAACTAAGGGTAAGCTATGGGATATCGAAAGAAGCACGTTTTGTCTTAACTTTACATTATCAATTTAGTTATGAGCATCTTCTCCCATATTGCAAAGCCCGTGTCAATACCTAATACTTACCTACATTTAATTACCAAGTTATTACTGTAACTCGTAAAAATGATGCATTATATATATTGAGCATTAAGTTCTGAATAAATTGCTAGTTTTAGCTATTAAACTTAAATGTAGTTTAAGTACAAAAAAATGTTAGTGATAAATATTTATCACTAGGTAACCTTTTAACCTAATTAATAATAACTGTAACGTCAACTAAAGTACATGTTAGTTTGGTTTACTTAATGAACTAAATATTAAATAAAGTTATCTAAGGACACATTTTCATCAACAAAATAATATCTTTAACATTTTAATAAATTAAAACAACTGTAAGTGAGTTGATGTTTTAATAGCTGAGGCTCAATTTATGGTTTTTCTCGCGATCATTGGTCGTAAATAATCCTAATTTACTTTAATTAAAAGAAGTTTTCTTAAAATGCTATTGGTAATTTGTAAAGTGATCTAATGAAAAATCATGCAAAAATGCTTTGTGAAGCATTTTTAAATACATAAAATTATCGTTATAAGCGTTATTAGGGGCAAGACCTTGGTGGGACACAACATTTCCAATTTCAATTGAGAAGACTAAGTGAAGAGTTTAAAATAAATAAATGGTAAATAAATAACAGATGGCGCTAACAGAATAAATAAGGTCGATGCTATGATGATCTTTTTACGAGAGAGAGCCACGCTTTGGCATGAACAAGTGTCAGTGTCTGTACGGATTTCCGAAAGGAATGGGGGTAAAACGTTTAACAAGGCACTTGTGAATCACGGGAATCGCATACCATCAGTGAGACATCAACTCCTATGGCACCAAACCATTTAAAAAAATATAGGTATACATAGAGTTCCCACAGCTCGCCTGACATTCAACCCCAGGCAGTTATGTGTAATTAATCCTTCACATACGTAACGACTAAAGTGTTTTTAAATAGGGGAATTTGCATTTTACCACAGAATAACTTGAGCTCTGAATATAGTAGCATACGTTTTACGGCGTTAATGGTAGGTATTATGCGGATTCACTCGTGGGGAGAGCGTCGAAGTTTCATTATACTACCTCAGTATTAAGTCACCGTGCGCACTAGACGCCAATGCATTTTTATTTATTGCGGTGCATTAATGCTCTGTCAAGAAGTCAAGAAAATTATTCTTGAGGAACTACTTACTTGTCTAACTATTGAGTTCCTTAGTATTATAACCTAACATACTTTATATAAGGTTAGCGGCAGTAGCGCCATCTATTTGATTCTTTGATTTGACGACCCGTTTAGCGGAATGGTTTGAGCGCCGGTAGAGACGTAAGGGTCGCGGGTTCGATTCCCGCACCGACACAAATGTTTGTTGATGAAACAGATATTTGTGTTGGGTCTGGGTGTTTGTGATACCTTCGTTGTTTCTGGTTTCCATAGCACAAGGGAAAACCTTAGTTTGGTACCAATACAATGTATGTGATGTAGTCTCAATTTTTTCTTTTATTATTTTTTTTTATTCTATTACTATCTTGATGCATTATAAAGTTATAAGATATACTTATTCCATCATAAGCAGGTTGTGTACGAGTATGTGAACATTTTTACATCCCTTTAACCACGTATTTTGCCAATAATTCTGAACAACATTAATTGTTCTACAACGAATTGAAAATTCGTCGACAATATTTTCGACTCCCTACACAAAATGAGCTCGGTAAGCGTAGTGTTGGATGCCCTGCGACAAAATAGGATGATGACATTCGAAGGGTGGCTGGTGTGGGTGATGAGAGTGGCCGAAAATTGAGAGCAGTGGCGTGCATTAGGCTACCCTTATGCACGCCTCTGCTCTACATTTTTGGTCCTATTTAGGTCCATACCTATATCCAGTAGTGAACGAGTGTGGGCTGCTGATGATGATGATGAAAAATGAACAACTCACCTTAAACTTCGAAGAGTGTGCATTTAACCCAATCTTTAAACCAATTTATAATTTGATAGCTACGCTAATGCTACACTCGAAATCCTCTGCAACAATTGTAAATATTCCAGAGAGTTGTATTATTAAAAGATCTTAAAAAAAGCACAATAACTAAATAAAAAATATTATGACGCGTTGTTAGTGAGCACGATGCACAGCCTTAATAAGTCAGTTCTAGCATTAGCTCGGAGAAATAAAACATTACAAGGAAACTGGAAACACAATATCATAAGTATAGTACGAACGCAACGGCAGCCTAAGAGTCTGAAACTGTCACACTACTTACGTGAAATGCGTCTCTTTTGTTTGAATGTGGTAGGTATAGGGTATAGGTACTTAGGGTTGCCAGACCGAACTCTTTTTCTCGTAGCAGGGAGGCCCAAAATTTCGTACTTTTAACACTAAATCCCATACCAGCACTTATACTAGGGTTTTGCTATTAATAAAACGACGTCCCACGACTCAGCGGCTCGTCATATCGGCTACGACGGAGGGAGGGGGACCCAGCAGTTAGCCATATCGGGATACGACGTGTACGAGATTTCTATTATTCTCGTATCTTGTACAGAGAATATATCTCGTAGATTTCTCGTACGTTTGGCAACCCTGGGCATACTCGTATTCTTCGTTACGGGACGGTTTCATTCGTGCGCTAAGCTTAACAGACAAATGGAGCAATTTCGTTTAATTCAGCAAACCAGGCTGCATTCCGAGCACTGATTCTATTCAAAACTTCTTTGAAATTCAAATATCTATGTGGTGTAAAGCCAGCTTCTCCTAAATGTATGCTTATGTAATTTGTAAAATATAACCGTGCCGCATATTGATATTCCAATCATTGCCAACAGATGGCGCTGGAAGTCGATTATATCGCGCAAATATTTCAAATTTTCGGGTTACATGTAAATCATGTGGTTCTCAATAGTTATCTCTACATAACGTGTAGGTATGTAATTAAACCAACCATCAAATAAAAAATGTATTGTTCCGTCCGGTTATTTTTTACCGGACAAGCTTCAAAAATACCGAACTGTACGCTTAAAACCGGACATCTGGCAACCCTATCGGTGACAACTATGGATGAGCTTGTTCCAAATCTGTGGGCACTGTTAGTCATCTAACAAAAAAGAAAAATGCGTCACACATGTAACAACTGCATCTGGCCTGCATTCCTTAGTGGGCTGTGTGCTTGGCGCCGACTAAAAAAATTGACAATGGGAGAGCCACGCTTCGGCATTAATGGGCGGGCTCGACCGGAGTGATACTACGGCCTCACAGAAGACCGGCGTGAAACAGCACCTGCGCTGTATTTCGTCGAGTGAGTGAGAGCGCCGTAGACCCCTTTTGGGGTTAAAAGAGCTTTGAGATTAAAGGGACTACAAATAAAACGGTGTAATATTTAAATGATTGTATCTATAGACTTTGAAATCATACCGCCTTACACCTTGATCAAGTATCCTTTACCCAAAGGTTGCCTGGAAGAGATCGCTCATAGTGATAAGGCCGCCTTTGTTGTACATAACTCCTGTTATAACTAGTTTTAAGTTTTATACCTCTGTTTTGTATGCAATAAAAAGCATATTCATTCATTCATTCATACTTAGCTATGCGTCACGATTCCTTTATGACTTTCTTTCCAGGATTTTATTTTCATATATTTTGTTAACCCGCCATACTAACCCGCTTGTGATATAGAAATAACTTGTCTATTTTAATTTTTTTATATTTTTTGAAAATTTTGTCAGTAAATAGGATAAAAACCTAAGTAAGAAGATCTTGAAAACAACATTATTCATTTACAATTCGAACTCAAAAGAGTTCGAATAGTCGATAAATAATATACAAAATAAACGATAGTAGCGCTCAATAAAATTTATTCTACTAGTTTCAGCCGTTGCGAAGGATTATGTTCATGCTATTTTATTTATAAGTCCTTTTTTTTTTAAAAAGCTAAGCGAATAAATCACTATTGTTCTAAATGTATTATGATTTACATGCGCTTTTAAATGTTCTTGATTAAGTTTAAACTTAGTAGGTATAGTAGGTACCTAGTGACAGTTCTACGCACAGGCAATCCATTCAATTTAATATTATACTATACTTTTTATAGATGTTAATCCCAAGGCACCTCTAAGCTTATACTTGTGGAATATAATCGACTTTTAGCGCCATCTATTGGTTCTGTAATAAAACGAAATGAGAGCGGCCACTTATTGTTAAGAATAAATATATTGTACGAGTACCTACATGATAGACAAACTAGCTGTTACGAGTCGCGACTTCGTCCGCGTGGAATAATCTTTGGGTAGCATTTTTAATTTTTTTTTAACCCCTTTTTTGCAATAATTTGTTCTCTCTCAGGGTCTAGACCATACCACATTTCATTCATACAAAAATACAGAACGTAATTTTGCCGTGAAAGAGTAACACACAGACAAATTTACTTTCGCATTTATGATAGGTATTATTATTTTTTGAAGTCAGTTAAAAATTATAAAGTTTATTGAAATACACTTTATAGCGCGGCAGTAGTACCTAGTAGTAGTTGTAAGGCAGGTCATCAATTGCCTGCACAGGCTATCTGGGGTCAGTGCAATATGTTTCATCTCGGTTGGACGTCATCGGAATTTCCACTTCTATTGAATGACATCTATTTGGTTCACACTTAATCACGACGGCCCTAAATCGGGACACAACCTGTATATCACTAAAATGGGACGCACTAGCCACTGCGCCACTCACATTCAAATAGAGAAAAGGAGCACGCTGTATAGCCGAGTGTTATAAAAAGCTCGTTAGCTACGTGCTATGCGTTTAGTGGTAACCTTGCTCGCAACGTGAGTATTGCGCCATACTTTTATAAAGAAAGTGCTGTACGGTTGGCAAAAAAAACTTTGGCGTACCAAATTGATCTATTTTATTCGAGACACTAATATTATAGGTACCTACGGCATTTAAAAGAATTTTTTTTAAAAATACTAAGATCATTATTTAAGTTATTTTAAGGTGATGAAAAATAAAAAGAGGTTAAATTGTGAGAAAAAGAAAAGGCCTATAGCGAATCCGTAAATACGAAACACTAGCAATGATTGTCACCCAACGCCATCTATTGGCAAAGATTTTTTTTATGTGATAGGTAGCAGACGAGCAGGCGGATCACCTGATGGTAATGCAATTGCCGCCGCTCATGGACACTTTTTTTTATGTGATAGGTGGCAGACGAGCAGGCGGATCACCTGATGGTAAGCAACTGCCGCCGCCCATGGACACCTGCAACACCAGTGGAGTTACAAGTGCGCTGCCAACCTTTTATCCCCTTCACTGATTGTGGCGAAAATATGATATTTTTTAAGAAAACAAAACATTACAGACTTAGACAAAAGTAAATTGAATTTTTCAAGATGCAATACAACATATAAAACACGCAACAAGTAACAATAATGTCAATTATTGCAAAAAAGTGGTAGTTTTTAGCAATTATTAACATTATTGTTACTTGTCGCGTGTAACAAATATTGTATTGCATCTTGAAAAATCCAATTTACTTGGATCTAAGTCTGTAATGTTTTATTTTCTTCAAAAATATCATATTTTCGCCACAATCAGTGTAAATAGGTTGGCGGCGCTAGTTTCATTCGTATAGCCCCTTAAGGTGCATTATTTACTTTGAAAGTGTCTACCTTTCAATCAATTGACGGCAACAAAACATATACTTAATTAGCTTAGTTACTTTAGTGATAAAATAAATAATTAAGTTTTTTATCACTAATACACCCAATTAATTCCCAGTACTTACCTAACAAAGCGTGTTCAGATAACAACAAAATGTTCCACCAGAACATTAGCGGGCTAATGTTTTGTTTTAATTAAACATTAAACCAGGATCATGTTTGTCTTGAGCCAACACAAAATTATCTCAAAGTTGTTGTGTAAATAAACCGGTGTAATTAATTGGCACAAGGTACAACAGTAAAGGAGCGATGGTTTAGAGGATAACTACGTGTGCCTTCCATGAGGGGTCGTAGTGTCAAATGTTGGCATAGGCCGTTTGACTAGTGCCCTGTGGCTAGGGGCGTTAAGAATACTGCCAAGGTATACCCGGCCTGTCGTAAGAGGCGACTAAACGGGCTTCGGAGTACGTGAGCATGCCACTACTGGGGAGTGGCTTGCTCAGTATCAAGACTCCGCGAGGGAAAATATCCTACTGGGTGTCCTGGTAGGTCGCGCATTTGGGAAGGGCTGCATTGCGCCAAACAATTTGGCTCAAAGTGGCGAGCGCGATTTGCGGCACGGTCCAGTCCCGGCTGTGGGGTATCCGACCGCGATCGCGCTGAGATGGTTTCCCATGGGAAAAAAAAGGCCGTTTGACTAGGGGGATTTAAGAATACTGCCAAGGTTTTACCAGCCTGTCGTAAGAGGCAGCTAATGGGGCCTTGAAAGTACGTGAGCATAGGTAACCACTACTGGGGAGTGGCTTGCTCAGTGTCTACTGGAGAAATACTACTGGGTGTTCTGGTAGGTCGTGCAACCAGCAGGACTGCATGATACGGTCTTGTCCCGGCTATGGGGTATTCGACCGCGATTGCGCTAAGATGGACGCCCCATGGGATTTCGTTAGGGTTAGAGTCCCACACCTCACTTTGTCCCCCACATGTCATGTGACAAGGTGAAGGCCATGATGGTTTCTCCTGGGATAAAAACCGTGACGATTCTGAAGGACTAACATGAAGCGGGCCTTACGCTCTGTACACGCTTTTGTTTGAGTGCGACATGTATCTACAAGTATATTCTCATTTGTAACAGGGCTTTATTATAAGCCACAAGCATTTGAAGTTCACATTCGTACTAGGTAGCTTGTCGTTTCGATCGTAGCGAACGAGTCCGTCGTCTAAGAACGTTTGTATAAGGATAAAGATATTATTTAACAGATAAAAATAGAATCTTGAAATATGTCCAAAAGACAGTCGTGTTAACATCACTAACACTATTATCTTCCAAACCGATAATATTCACTATTGTATTTTTTTCTTTGTTGGAGTACTTAATTATTTACTTTGTTTCTTTGTTGTATTCGTTGTGGCATCGTATATCAGAATGCCGAAGTAATAAAATATTAAAAAGAAAAATAGGGTGGAATAAAGTTAGCTGGGGTCATAAATATTTTCAAGAAATTTCAAAGAACCTTTACCTAAATCGTCAAAGTTAGTTTGTAGTTAAAGTCGTCAATTTTGTTTAAGTATTTTTCCCAAGTTATACAGGGTATACCAGTAATCGTTTATAATACTATAGCCACGTCTTACTGACCCTTCTGAACACATCAAGGATTCTGCATTTAAAAAAACTCGCCATACAAATTGAACAAGTCATATGACCGACTTTGTGTGAAAACTTGATATTTTTTCTGTGAATTTTCAAGTCATGTAAAAAAATGTTGTTCCAAATAGTAGGTTACAGACGTGGTTGAAGGGATGAAGGAATTTTATTTTTAAAAGATAGGTACTTTATTTTTAAAAGATATTTTTTATACCTGTCATTCCTTACTCAGGCTCCGGGGTGTTTAAGGACGGAGATTGTCTTTTGTACGATTCTGAAGATTTCGATAGATTGCGTAAAACCTAATGTGTGGCTGTCAGTACGAAAACGGATAAATGACTGACAGGATTGTTGCCAACACGCCTACCCTGCTGACGCTACTGTCCTCCACATCGCCCAACATTGAAATAAGCCACTAAAATAACGCCGGATAGGGTGTCCACCTACTTACTACCTATCTCTTTTTGGTCAAGCGCCATCTGCATTGAAGATATGGGATGACCCATACCCAAGTGTAGGAATGATAATTCAAATTTGTCGATGCCTAATAAAGTAAGAGTTAAAAAAAATTATCAAATCAGTTCATAATATTAAATGGACGAAGTAATCGGCGAACAAACAAAAAAAAATACGGTCGAATTGAGAACACTCCTATTTTGAAGTCGGAAAAAGGCTGCCTTACAGGGTTAGGTAGGCTTCAATGTGAAGCCAAGAGTGATTTTAACTCAAACGATATACCTAGATAATGATAATGATAATTTATTTCACAAAAAACAGAGTACCTACATGAGATAGAAGAGCGACCTCTCCTAATACAAGCAAATGAAAGGACATTTCATACCAATTGTTTATTATTTATACCTAAGTAACGGAAATAAATTATTTTGTTTATTTGTATTTTGTTGAGTGTGGCCACCCTACGCCTGGTGTTAAAATAGCGCACCGCGTGGGGCCGTGACTCTCAACGCTCCGTCATCTGTTTATATTCATATTTTTTGATATTCCGAAATACCCCACGCATGAGGGTTTGGGAAGTCCCAAAGTAAATACTCGCCTATCCGTCCAGTACATTCAATCTAGTTTAATATCTTTGGAGATGAAAGCACACAGCATCTTTCAAGATGAACGTTATAGCGCAAGGAAGGTGGTGGGACTCCACATTATAAGTAGGTATATACGTTACTCTGTAAAGCCGTCAAGCGCATGCACAGACTGTTAATTAAAAATGTTTTTATTCCGACTGTCTATCAGTGCTTTTTACTCTGAAATAAGAAAAGTAAATGGAAAACCAACCATCGTTTTATTAATTAAACGAATGCAACTCTGCGAATGTTTGTGTATTATTGTAGATCAGCGTTTCCCAATAGCCGGGTCGCGACATTGCCGTCATATTTCAAAAACATGAGTACGGAACCAGCTTGAGTTTGAAAGTAGGTACTTAGTGGGTCACAAAGGGTCAATGTGAAAATTACCGGGTCATGGCATAACAAAGTTTGGGAAACACTGTTGTAGATCTTTTATCTAAAGAAGCGTGTACCTATTCCCAGTTGCATCTAAAGCTGTCGCTTTGGAGCCCAAGTTAGGCTTGCAGCATGATTCAGGATTTGGGGAATTTGTTATTTACAAGGAAGTGACCGGCGTTTGACTTTCGCAACCCTATAATAGGGGAACCAGACCGACTTAATCATGGTTACAGGGTTTCAGATACGATCAGAAACGTGTAGGGTTCCTCATTATGTTTTCCCTCACCACCGATCTAATGGTAGAAATATGCACATAGATTTGAAAAATCTAAAAGCTGCATGCTCGGATTTTAACAGCCTCATAAGGAAGGCGCTTCCTTATCCATTAAGCTACCACTCTGCTTTGTATTTTTTTTTATGTGATAGGTAGCAGACGAGCAGGCGGATCACCTGATTGTAAGCAATTGCCGCCGCCCATGAACACATGCAACAAGTGCGCTGCTAACCTTTTATCCCCTTCCCCCCGATGGGCCTCCGGTACCCTCACTCACTCGGCGAAACACAGCACAGGAGCTGCTACACGCCGGTATTTATTGTAGTTATCAATTTAAAAACATTACCCTCAAAGAAAATGTTTATACTAACTAAACTAAAGAAACGAAGTGTTCTAAACTAAGTTTTGTTATTAGTTCCAATGTTTGCTAATAGATGACGCCTGGTGTCGATTACATCGCGCAAGCTTGTCGGGTTATGGTAATGGTAATAGGAGTTTTCCATGGTTACTTACTTGTCTCCATTTTCAATTACAGTTAGAGCAAGACGGGTACGTGGTGCTAGAGCAGTTCCTCAGCCCGGCAGAATGTGACGAGCTGAAGGCTGCCGGCGTGGAGCTCACGCAGAATGTTCCCGAAGAAGACCAGAAGACCATATTCAACACGACAGGCGACAAAGAACATGTATGTTTGTTTCTTACATATGGTCGTCAGGACGTGACGACCGAATCGGAGTTCCCCTCCTATTACTTAGGGTGCGTTTCCACAAAAGCGAAGCTGCTTGGAGAGCGGAGACTTATTAAAATTGACCAATCACGTTACTCAAAATACACATCTCATCGCTGATGAGTCATCAGTGATGACCAATGTGATAGGTGATTTTTTACGCGCTGTGTGTGCTTTTGTTTGAATGTGACTGTGTGATGCCTCCCACCATGCCTCCTACCAGGTGGACCGACGATCTAGTGAATATTACGGGAGTCCCTTGTATGCGGTTGGCACAGGAACGACCTGTGTGGAGAACATTGGGGAAGGCCTATGTGCAGCAGTGGACGTCTATTGTCTTAATAATACGGTCTGTCTCTTTGTTGCGCCTCGTCTCGCCTCGTCGTGATCCCTAGGGCTAAGGCTGAAAATCAGTGTTTTGGTCCCTGAGTAAAAATGCCACTGAGCTTTTGCCCATTGCACCGCTGCGGCACACATGCAGGTCAAGGAACAATAAGTAATTGTTCGGTTCCGAAATATTTGTCCTATTTATTTCAAATTGTAATTTGTATGTGCATGTGTGTCTTTTGCTGCAATAAACGATTTATCTATCTATCTATTGGCTAAAATAATGATGATGACTGTGGATTACCTGATGGGAAGCAAATGCCACCGCCCATAGACACCTGTGCCACTAATAGAGTCACAAGACGTGCGCTGCCAATATTACACATCAATTACCATCACTTACTCGACGACAAACAGCGGAGGCACTGCCTTACGCTGGTCTTCTGTGAAGCCGGGTATCACACCGGTCGAGCCGGACCATTTACCCCGGCCCGGATTAAACGAGGTTCTGCAGCGGTCTTCCACATTTTAATGCAAATAACTACCTACATTTTTTTATGTGATAGGTAGCAGACGAGCAGGCGGATAACCTGATGGTAAGCAATTGCCACCGCCCAAGTACACCTGCAACACCAGTGGAGTCACAAGTGCGCTGCTAACCTTTTCTCCACTTCCCACTCACTCGACGAAACACAGCAAAGGAGCTGCTTCACGCTGGTTTTCTGTGAGGCAGTGGTATTAATCCGGTCGAGCCGGCCCATTCATGCCGAAGCATGGCTCTCCCACAATTGAATTTAAATTAATCTAAATATTACCTACCTACTACCATAGAAGATGGTATCCTAAGTCTATGCCTTCTTACAATCCTTTTTTCTTTTCAGACTAGGTCCGAATATTTCATGGGCAGCAATGACAAAATTCGCTTTTTCTACGAAGCAGAAGCCTTTGGACCTGATGGGAAAATGAATGTGGATCCGAGTATAGCGTTAAATAAGGTAAACTTAATTAATTGTACCTTTTATATTTTTATGAGATAGAGGGCAAACGAGTAGGCGGGGCCTGATGGTAAGACCGCCACCGCCCATGGATATCAGTTACACGAGGGTTGCAAATGCGTTTCCGACCTTTTAGGAACTTAGTTCTTTAAATTTTCGCGTTGCATTTTATGCGATGTTAATTTTTAAGCACATAAGGTATCAGCCTATATACTGTCCCACTGCAAGGCAAAGGCCTCCATCATAGATATCAAGTTATCGCTACTATGATGGGATTAGGCTTAATCACCACACTTGCCTAATGCGAGCTATGTTCGAAAAATTCGAAACATACTTTTTGCTCGACCCGGGAATCGAACTCGGGACCCCGAGACCACGGCCCGGTACTTAAACCACTAGAACACTAACACTAGAACAAAAAGTGTGCTTCGAATTTTCGAACATAGCATAGATTTGTGATTCAAATTAGGCGATTAAGCCTAATTGGCTTGACTTCTTTTACTTGATGATGACTTGATTTCTATGATAAGTATAAACATACCTGGGCCTGATGGTATAAAGGCTGATACTTTATTTTACTTATACATTTCAGGTCGGCCACGCTCTTCACCTCTTGCATCCAATCTTCAGATGCTACACGTACAGCGACAGAGTGAAGTCTGTCTGCCATCAGCTTGGCTTCAAGGAGCCAGCAGTAGTCCAGAGCATGTACATTTACAAGAACCCCAGAATTGGCGGCGAAGGTAGATTTAAGTACCTACTTGTCTATTTAATTATCACTTATATTGGATTGGGCCTCCAGTAACCTTATTTTATTGCGATTTCCATAAATATGATTTTCGTAACCCCAAAAACAGGATCACTTGATAAGTAGGTCTTTGATACACGAACACGACCTGAGTATGACGAAAACTATGGTTCATTCTTATAAATAACATTATTCGTCATTACCGTGGGATCCTACAAAATAGAGATCAGATTCTTGTCATTAACAGATTCCATCGAATATAGAAGCTTAGACTCTAAGCTTCCATTTAAAATATTACGAGTGTAGGTATGATGTCGGTTTCGGAGGATATAGATTTAAAGACTCCCGCATTTCTCCTGGGTCACCAAAAAAAACGGTAATAAATGATAGTAGCCCACCTACATGCATTTTTCCACGACCAGATTGCATTTAATATTATGGTTTCACTTGTCAGGTTACAAAAAAATATTACCTACATTTTCTGGTATTTCATTTTCACTTACATACCAGCTTATCTTCGAGTTTGTCTTATCTCTTGAGAATAAGCACCTAAGGGTCTTGTTTTCTTTAGAGCAAAGTCTGTTGTTTTCTTTAAACCGCCCGTCTTAAAATAAATAGCGCTGGGGCTTCACTCTTAGTATACCGTTCCTCCAAAGGAAAAACCGTAAAAATGCAAGTCTCACGAACGATGGTTCCTTCCGTTCTTTGATTTATTCATGTCAAAAAAAACCTGGTCTACTCTTCTATCAGGGTTGCCAAAATTCATTATCAATTTATAAACATCCTTTAAAAACATGGTATGTGAAGCACCGCAGTTAAAATTATTGCAGTTTTCCTAAATATTTCTTCAAATTACTTTTAGCGTTGCTAAATATATTATAAACATTCATCTATAGTACAGAAATTTTGAATATCGATAGTCTAAGTACCCACATATATCATCAACATAGCACGGAGTCCCAATATAAGGTACAGTGGCCAGCACATCAAGTTACTACAATCTGTCAAATTTCCTCAGTTGATATTGAACCAAACACGTTTGACATAAAAGTGAGGTTCGATTGAAGAAATTTGACAGATTGTAGTAACTTGATGTGCTGGCCACCGTACATACAATACTAAAGTACAGTTGGCAACCCTACATACAACCCTCCTAGGTACATAAACATTAGATACCTTTCAGTTTTTTTATAAGTTGTCAATTCCTGCCGAATTTTCCCGCATGTTACAATAACCGGGTATCCTGCCTATCGCAACATTATATAAAGATTATAGGATTATTTTATCGTCCATCTCTTTGTCAAGACTTTCTCAAGAATGCGGTCCCTTCAGCTGTGAACAAATAAACTTGTACGGGAAAGGCCAAAGTTACCGTTTGTGGCGGATATTGCGGTCAACTTTTGAAGACGTGTGCTATTTATGGACTTTCTAAAAGATCAATAGATACAATATAAATAGAATCTAATACACTAAGTAGCTTATTATTTACTCTTGGATTCCGGATATCAGACAACAGAGGAATTAACGACACTCTAATAATATTAAGGGTCAAAACGCGTCAAAAAATATGAAATTAATCCGTCTGCTCGTCTGCCACCAATCACATAAAAAAAATTGGCGCGGTAATAAAACATGGGTTAGTTAGGTTCCCGAAATCATTTTTTAAGATTTACTTGACGGATTATAAGTATCTAAGTAATTGCCGTTAGTTTCTGGACCCAAACCAAATGTTTCTACTACCAATGAGAACGGGTTTCATAATTTCATTAAAACTGTTTAACTATCACAATTTAGACGTCAATATTTTGTAGACGTCAATGTTTTAATAGTGTATTCTGGACACCTTGCTCGCTCAGCTTTAAAGCTCTGCTCTTGACTTAAAGACGAAATTTAGAATTTTTTTTAATATCATACTAACTAATATAGAGTTATCGGTGCACGAGGTCAACTCGCTCTTGACCAGTTTTAAAGCAAAACAATCTGCACACCACCCACTTTGTTGTTTACTAGAAACGAGAACGGAACAACACGTCATTAGAAGCAAATTAATATTCAACTCGCCAGAAGGATTATTCTATTCTTGTAATAATATTATCTGGATTTATATTTTGTCGACTACTATAATCAGGAAATAATTATTCAAGGCAAGAGTGAGCAGGCATCTCTTGGCAAACGTGTGTCAGTCAACCTAGACTTCATCGTCACTTCCCCTCAGGGGTCATTGTGACCAAGCGTTAGCCTATCTTCTATTCTATTTATAGAGAGATAACTTGTATAGACAACGACAAGGCTTATAGGTAAACCGAAAACCCGCAACGCTTGCGCGATGTAATTGGACACAGCGCCATCTATTGGTTCATTTCTGAATTACGGTCCCGAAGCGAAGTGAGGGCGGGCCAATAGTATAATAAAAAAAAGTTTTAAGATCCAAAGTCTTAGGACTTGGGCCTGTTTGACCATGTAACTTGAAAGATAAACCGTCACATAGCTACATAGCTTTGCTATATTTGTAAGCACTAAATTGTTTTGAGGAAAAAAAGGCACGATTTCTATCTGTCAAACACCTGGACGTAAGAAACATAACGCTATTAAAATCTGTGACAGTCGTGAAACACAAAATAATTTATAAGTAGCATTATCAGCATGTAGCTTTTAAGTAAGATCCCGTATTCCGACATTCAATTGTTTTTTATAAAAAGATCAGATATTTTTGTTTGGAAACTAAAATAATTTTGATGCTGATTGTAGTAACTTCCGATTTCATAATAATAATATTTTCTTTTATTCAGTTGTAGCACACCAAGACGCGACGTACCTCAGCACGGAACCCATTCCCCCAGTCGGTTTCTGGATCGCCCTGGAAGACGCCACGGTGCAAAACGGGTGCTTGTGGATGGCCCGGGGGTCCCACAAGTCTGGGGTCCACAGGCTCATGAAACGGAACCCCGATAAGGACCCCGCCCTGATCTACGACAGGCCGGTAGCTGTGTATCCTGAGTCTAGTTTCACACCTGTTCCAGTAAGCAAAGGTAATCATGAATTGCGTTTTTTGATGATAAAAGTGAACCACCCTCAGTTTCTTTTAGAAAATTCGTTCAAAACTGTACTAAGGGATGGCGCTGGGTGCCACTTGCATCGCGCAAGCCTTTTGTCTTTTTGGTTTACCTATAATCTTTTTCATTGATAGTAGAGATTGTAAAGTATAGATATACAGGACAAAAGAAACTCTTGGCCATTAAGAGGAATTACCTAAGACTTTAGGGAAGTGACGTCACAAGTTACGTCACAGCGGCCGTTGTTATGGCGTTGGGCGTCGATTTGGTACATACATTGCGCTCCTTTTCGGTTTAGCCATAGAGAAAAATAATTGTGTTTAGCTATATTAGTATAATAAGTCTTGTCGTTGTCTTTGGCATTTACCTTATCCCTTACTAGTTACCACCTTAACAGGTCGATGTCTGGCTTGTCTGCTAATTTATTTTCTCATACTTCCAGGCACATGCATCCTGATACACGGCAACGTAGTCCACAAGAGCGCTCCCAATAAGTCAGAGAAGAGTCGCCATGGATACACCTTCACGTCATAGAGAAGCAAAACAACCATTACTCCGAGGACAACTGGCTGCAGGAGGGGGCGAATGCGCCATTCCACAACCTTTATACCACTCCGCAAATTGTTTAGCAATAGGTCAGATTTAGAAGAATATATTTTGAATTAAAATCTTTTTATTTTTACAAGATTTATTTATTTAGCATCTTGCTTAACTTTCGCGCGCCACTGCCGCAATGTCATTGGGTATGGCCCCATGCCAAGCCCCAAGCCCCATGGTTCTAAAACATGGAATCAGTTTTTGAGACTTTTTTGACGCATTATAGCTACAATTAGGTACAGTCGAGTTCAAAAATATGTATACACTTTAGGACCTTGCCACAATGCATATTTATAAAAAAGTGGAAGTCGTTTTCTTACACATATGTAGGTACTGTGACAAGGTCCTAAAGTCCTACATATTTTTGAACTCGACTGTACCTACTCTCCTTTGGATCACGATATAAGAAAAGGCTTCTGAACTCTAAGCAAAGCAGTTCTAAAACTGAATGAGTTGAATGACTTTCCTGTACTGTAACATCATGCGGAATTTTATTTTCAGATGTGCGATCAAAGAATGCCTCAAAATAGATTATACGTTTTGGTATCAGTATCTACGTCATAGCTTTAATGACCTGCGACTAAGAATCGTGGGTACGCTCACTGAATTATAATTATGACAGCAGCTCTTTCGCATAACCCCGCTATCCACTCTCTGTTGGTCTGTCAGGACAGCGACACCAGTGTTTCATATCCCATTATCGTCGTAAGACCCAAAAGCCTTTTAAATTTAAAAATGCTATCCAAAGATACTATTCCACGTGGACAAAGTCGCAGGTAACAGCTATGTATAACAGTTATAAATAAAATCGCAAATTCTCAACAACTCAAGTATATCGATGCATTTGTAACCAAAGCACAGAATACTTAAGGAGCTATACGAATGAAACTAGCGCCGTCAACCTATTTACATTGATTGTGGCGAAAATATGATATTTTTGAAGAAAATAAAACATTACTGACTTAGATCCAAGTAAATTGGATTTTCAAGATGCAATGCAATATTTCTAACACGCGACAAGTAACAATAATGTGAATTATTGCTAAAAACGGCCACTTTTAGCAATAATTGACATTATTGTTACTTGTCGCGTGTTTTATAATTGTGGCACTGACTGTTGCGAAAATACGATATTTCTTAAAAAATACCGTATTTTCGCCACAGTCAGTGTAAATAGGTTGGCGGAGCTAGTTTCATTCGTATAGCCCCTTAAACCAAAGGTACAGTATCCGTGTTGTAGGTACAAACCAACGTACCGGGGCAAGTTCGTCCATGACCCGGGGCAATGCTGGCCGCAAAGGGACCGCTACAACTCGGCTGCACAAAGCGGGTTGTCCGCTCTTTGCGAATCAAGATGAGCATCTTCAAAACCGCCCGGGCCTTGCTTATAAATGTGCTTTTTTTATTTAGTAATTACCAGGGGAGATAATTGGCTATGACTGGCTATCTATTTAACAAACTATGAACAAAAAAAGAAGTTAATTCTAAAGACAAATTACAAGAGAAAATGTAGGTGATTTTAGGCAGACCAGCAGCTGGATCACCTAATGATAAGTGATTACCGACCTTCATGGGCACGTTCCACATCAATGGCGTCACACTAGTGTGCTACCAACCTTTAAGCTTAAAATAAAAATATTAATAAGTAAATAAATTGAGACAACATCACATGCATTGTCTTGGTCCCAAACTGAGGTTTTCCCGTGTATGGAACCACAAACACCCAATCTAAACACAAATATCTGTTTCATCAACAAACATTTATGTTGGAGCGGAAATCGACCCTTGCTTTTCAATGGGCCCTCAAATGAAAAGCCCTGGATTCGAGATAGACCTAAGTGAAAGTTTAGTAGTGAGCTAAACAGCTACTTACCTACCTGCATCGTTCATATTGTCTTTTACTTTTGGAGATAACCGACAGACCGACATTTGATTGTCAACATCACTTTTGCAAATCCTCTCCTACCCCGATTTTTACTTCAGTGACCCATGAGAGTATAGTACCTATTATACATGTCAAGTCACTGATGTAATGGTATTTATTTGGCGCCGACACAAACACAAAGTAATTATTTTTGTACGAACAAACCCTTTCTAAACAGTAACGAACCTGGGATTACTCAAATTTCCCCACCCGTGCGTATAACCTCATGAATATGCACTAATGTTGTCCCGTACCCCTATCCGCGGATACCTCAATATCCGAGGCAGGAGAAAGAACCTTATCCGCGTGCATTACTTTTTGGTAAATCTTTTACGGGAGATCCGTAGCCGCAGAATTGCCTTAATTGAATTAATTTTAAAATTATAGATAATCTCTATAAGGCGAAGGCTAAGGCGCACTAGTTACGTCAATTCCCGAGATTCTGTCGGTCCATAATCATCTTATATAGATCCAGTTTAATAGCTAATAAAACAAAACAAAAAAAGAGACCCGCCGCGCAATGCAAGTTATAATATCTCAATGGACTGGTGCACGCGAGACCGATTGTGTAAGAAAGTTAAGATCCGTATAGGTAAGTACCTACGTATTCGTATCTGCGAATCATGATACCAAATATCCGTATTCAGATCCGTATCCGCGGATCTGCAGTTTTGGCGACTGTCACATCGTACCTACGAGTACGTACGTACAAAACACACTTTTAGTAATTGCCGTGTAATTTATACCCGATTATATTTTATCTTATTCGGTTAAATTCCAAATAATTGACCGCGATTCGACCGTTATTTTAATTTTAAAGGACATTTTATCCCCTTACCTACCTACCTACCTACACCTATATGCACCTATACACTTATTGTGGTTCTTTAGTCTATACATGGCGATCTGTTACCCCAGTAGGTATTTCTGACAGTTCCAATATTAGCAAATACCTCAAAGCATTCCCTGCTATGACTTAGATTATATTGACATGTAACATAAGTACTTAGTATACCTGAGCGTCGCAAGTCGTCACAATTTTAGCCGGTAGATCCCTACTTTTTGGGTCAAAATTAGATGTCCCAGGTCCAGTAAGTACCATTTTTCGAATTGTGACCTTTTCTGAAGCGAAGATTTAAATCTTTGTTTTGAGGTACCAATTTGAAAGTAAATTTCTAATATCCGCTATTGGGTAGAAAGGGCAGGAATAGTTGCGAACTTTGTAGATTTGGTGAAGAACTTTTTGGTCGTTTTACCTCTTGCGGTGGTCTGTGAGACTTACCTACAAGTACCGCGAGAGAGGAATGTTTACTGACTTACGAGTTGCCTACCAGCATTGACCGCAGAATATTGGCATCTTGATCCTTGTGCCTTCAGGTTGGGCAGCCTCGAGGAGCTTGATACAGTTGCCTCAATATTTCCCCGATGATTCCTCAACTTGAAGTTACCTCAGTTGCTTTTGCAACAAGGAAAAAATACTAGTTGAAGACACGTTTACTTCTGTAATATCTTTTCAGGTACCTACACGAACCAAATTAAAGAATATTAACATTCCCTATTAAGATAAAGGTACTACCTACTGCAGACATTCGCGGCGCGTAGTTACTTACGTCCCAGTTAATTCCAGAGTAAAACTGAAATTCATAGTTAATTATTCATTCCTGTTGCTACTGGAATCACGGCGTATTCAACGTTAGTCCCTCAAGACGGGTTTTACATCGTAGCTACACGTTCACTCGACTGGAAATTGAAATACTTTAGAAATACATACTTAAAGGTATAAAATATTCAATTTGTTGGATTTGTTGAGTTGCTAGGTGTACCTAGAAATGTGACCGAGGTTTTTGTATTTCCAGGAAATACGACCAGTTCAGCCTTGTAGGTACTCGTAGGAAGTAATAAAACATTGTTTAATTTTGTCAAGTTCTGATATATTGTTCTGTGGTGATGGTGGAATACCAATAATAGAAAGTTGGTAAGTTGCACCTTTATGTTAAATCAAATATATTTTTGCGGTCGTCACACTTTACTCTTCAAGGGCCACATATCAATATGATCATCAGGGCCCGGGCCGCAGTATATGCGTTTCAAGAGCTTTTGCATAGGTACTTATCCATAGTAATCCACACTATACATATAAATGCGATTAATCTACTATATCGCGGGCCGCACAAATAACGTCTGCGGGCCGCATGCGGCCCGCGGGCCGCAGTTTGACGACCACGGGTCTAGGACTAGGCTGTGAGATATCTGAGGAGCAAAATTCTCGTGCACTCGATATTGAAGTCTAATTAAACATTTGTATTAGACGATTGTATGAAATCTCTTAATCCGACTTCAATGTTGGGTGCACGACCATTGGCCCCCTGACCGCGATTGCGCTGAGATGGACACTTTTTTGGTTATGATTAGAGTTCCAGGCCACACAGTATACCTTAACCCTTGTTCCTTACATGTGACAAGTTGAAGGCTATGAAAGTTTCCATTGAAAAAAATAGGTGATATAACAACAAATAGGTACCCGGAAAAGAAAAAAAATCATAACCATTCAAAGGTTTCCGCCCTTCGGAATATTTCGTATCAAGAAGTAGGTAGGTATCTGCAAAAACCGACATGTTGTTATTTTGAACGAAATGTTATCTCATTATGTTTACGGCGAATTTAGTTCCTTATAAAATTATCGTGTTGACATTGATAGACGCATAATCTCAGTTCAAGGATGCAGCACTGTCTCCTGAGTATAAACATCTAGCTAGTTGGTTGAAGTACCTTCCGTGTTAATGCCTCCGGTAGGAATATGTAATATTGGTTACCTATCTTAAATTCGAATTTTTTTAAGTACGAATTTCATTATAGCGAAAACGTTTCGCCACATTTTTGTTTTCCACATTTTCATTTGACCGAAAAAACGATTTGCCATATAGCTGATATTCCGATTATCAAGTGACATATTTTTTTAATCTATATGTTTAAAATATCACTCAACCTTTGATAGATAAACATATTTTAGACGAATTAGTTGCCAGAAAATCGTTTTCTATGTTATTAAAAGACAAATAAGTTTATATAACAATTACATATCATAAGTATTTTATTATAATCTTCAATAATTATTCTGACAAGTTATGTGGCTCAGGTGAATCATGCATACAGCATTCAAGCATGCATGCAGAATTCAAGCAGGCATGCAGCATGCATGCAACCGTGCATGCATACAGGCATGCAACCAGGCATGCATGCAGGCATGCAACCAGGCATGCATGCAGCATGCAACTGGGCATGCAGGCATGCATGCAGCATGCATTGTTTCTGTCACGGCTCCGGCGCTGCAAGGCTTCGGCGGTCCCACGCGAGCTTATCGTCGCAGATGATTCTCGCTCGTCACCGTAGCCTCGGCTTATTGGCCGGCTTCGCCGGCCAGCCTCAGCCGCGGTGGCGAGCAAAACCACCTGCTCCTCAGCTCGCGGGCCGCCTCGCCCTTCCGCGCCTACGCGGGTTTGAATTACACTCTAGGGGTAGGGCAGACAAGACTACGTGGAGTCGGTTTTGCAGCGATTCGCTTCTGTCAATACATTTTGTAGCGCAAAATTAAACACTAAATAAACCAATGTCTCGTTTGCAATAATAGGAGAAAGGTTACTTCGATCTTTAATATGTCTAGAATAAAAAAATATTGTAAGTAATACATCTGTAAAATGAAAAAGAGCTTTTGAAAATCGGCTATTAGTTTTTCTGGAAAATGAAACATATGTAAAATAAATTTATTGCATACAATGTTTTGTCAAAAAATATATCTTCGATTCAAAACTTCGATATACCGTTTTCGAAGTTATGAAATTCGAATAATGAAGTTTCGAAAGTAAGATAGGTTACCGTAATATTATATTATATCAGCAGCGGAAGTCACCAAGATATATACACTCCAGATTCTATGATTTCGAACAGAGGTCCCAAGAACAAAATCGTATCTGCTAAGTAAAAACATCGCAGATACGATTTTGTTTTTTGTGACCCGTTGTATACCTACTCATGTTTTATTAAAATACATAGTCAAAATTAGAGGTATTATGTTTATTGACTATCTGCCCAATTTCAAACGGGCATCTTCTTTACTTACTACGCTGGCTCAGCGACCCGAAGTGGATCTTGGTCTCCTACACGAGAATTCGCCACTCCGGTCTATTCTCAGCCACCACTTGCCACTCCGGCTTTTGAAGGTGACCAAGATCCTTCTTGACCTAGTCCATCCAGCGGTATCTGGGGCGCCCCACTGGGCGCTTCCCGGTAGATCGACCCAGGTAAGCTCGCTTGGCAGCACGGTCCGACTCCATTCTCTCCAAGTGACCGAGCCAGTGCAGCCTTGCTGACTTTGTACATCACAAAACCACATACGGACATCACCAAAAGATAATAATTTCAGACCAATATTCTTCATTAGGTATAATGACTGCATCAATATTTTTTTTTACATGATATTTAATAGCCTCAGCATTCTGTATGTACCTATTGCTGCTGCTGCTTTATAAAACTCATGGATGGGGACATATGTTTTTGAAATAATGTCTGGACTATAGATAATGTTAATTTAATGCTTAGTATTTTGATCTTATTCTGTTTTGTCTGCCATCAAATAAATAAATAAACATTCTCGTAAAATATTTCTTGCCCAACTTGTCCCAGGGGGTCTATAACAAAACCGTCGTATAACAAACGAGAATATGCACAAAGAGACGCACGGTGCGTGAATATAAGGGGCAAGAACAAAGATTTTCTTCGTTCCTTTTTGATGTGGACCCCCTGGTCTTAAATTATTTCTCAATACGAAGGAACACTTGTCATCAAAGTTGTAAAAGTTCGCAAATTTTACTACTTTGATGACAAGTGTTCCTTCTTGAAATTTTGCTCTTGTTAAAACTTAAACCACGTTGTTACAAAACGTTGTCTAAAGTTAGTATTGGTTTAAAACTGATGTTGTCACTTTCTTTTGTCTCTTTTATAAAAGTGACAACATTTTTTTAAAACCATTACTTACTTTAGTCTCTGTTTAGTAAGTAATAAGGGGGATAATGTCCTTTAAGGATGATGAACGAAGCAGGACGATTTGCATTGTGGGGTCATATCATGGTTGCATTATGCACTGATATGCAAACCCTGCGTAGATAGGGTTCGCGTCGCAACACCCCTCAACGTTTTCCTGCCCCATGGCATAGATGGCGATATCCTTATGTACATCGCGCTTGCTTAATTTTTTTTCCGTTTCATGACCCTCGCCCATTCTTTGATTGATGTGATTCTGAGTGCTTATGGAAAGACTATTTTTGTGAGGTTAGGCAGATTAGTTAGTCTGTTCAGCCTTAATTTGACACTTACTGTATGTATGTAAGCTGCGAGATTTACTTGATAGTAAAAATGTATACTTTGAATACCTAATAAATATAGGTGCCAAAAATTGTGTCTCAATGGCGTTACCTGAACAGACGTCCCATTTTTGGCGGAACTGTCCCGCTTTTTAAGACAAATTTAGATGTGAACAAGCCTAATTTCGCTTTTAGAGGATTTGAAAATAAACTAAGTATTGTAAGAAATTGGAAGTAAATAGTTAATTTTAGTTAGTGGAGGTCCTAATTTTATGGGAACAGAATAAAATAAATAAATGAATTGGGGACATTACCCAATACACTGTCCTGTGCTAAATGGGTAGTCTCGATCTCGGGAAATTGAATTGGTTTTTTTATGTGATAGGTAGCAGACGAGCAGACGGATCAGTTGATAGTAAACGATTGCCGCCGCCCATAACCATAGGTACTAAGCAGTGGAGTCACAAGTGGACCGCCAAACTTAAACCGGTTTGACTGTTTTGCCTTTTAGCAACAGGGTCCTTTGTTATAGTTGGTAGCTTACATAATACTTATTTGACATTCATAATTGAATTTAAAGAATACTTACTTCATTTCATTTCCTTACATTTATAGAGGTAGCTTCTTTTCCCATAACATGTTACAAAACCATAAAGAAAATCTATAGAATATTCCCAAATGCACGCCAAAAATATTAATTACAGTCGCCAATTGATAAAACAAGTAAATAAACAAGATCTCTCCCACTCCGAGCGTTGACCCTCGCCAGTTTTGACAGTGATTTCATGGCTGCTAATCGAAATGCGATAAAATGCAGCCAAGAACGCTTTGGGATTTCAATGTGGTTCCGTGCTGGCTTTTCGCGATAGATATAGCCACCAACCAAATTTGGGGTACCTATACCTTTCACAAAATAACTTGATAAGTACGCAAGACAATCAAAGAAAGGCAAAAAGAGGAAAATTTAATACGTCGGTCACGTGCTAAGACACGATAGATAGGTAGTCTACTCCGACTTTTAATGATGGGAAGAGGCATCCTGGACGGATGAAAAAAATCGCGGCTACGTAATATACGGGAGTGGACTGGAATCACCAGCGTGGAACAACTATTCAATCTCCCGAAAGTTCAAGAAACTAGAGGTACCCAAAGTAGAAAGCAGTAAAAGTGACAAATGTAAAGAATTTGACATTTCTTGACTGTCACCGGTATCAAGCTAAGTTTTTGGAGCTATAGAGGAAGTGTTTGACTGTAGGTATGGTAATAGTGCGATTAGCAAGAGTGTGCTTGGCTACGATAGTTGAGGATAGTATAGCTTCAACGCTTTCCCTCACTGCCGATCTACTGATGATCTACGCCTTCTTATTTAGTTATGTCGTGAGTTTTGAGCCTAAAGCAGCTAATGTATGGCTGTAAGGCCTAAATCTATACAGATTATAACTCCCCACCTACTCTAAAGGTCATGAGGCAGCCTAAAGGGAGTTTTAGATGTAACACGTGGCCTTCGACATCACGCGGGCTTGTTCTCGCTGCTGTGCAACCTGGGGTGGACAACGGGAATAAGGAAGTCATCAAACACTAGGTAGCTCTTTCTTCTTTTCATTTGCAGTTCAATTAAGGTAACTAAGTTACGTCTCTAGTAAAGCCTTAAGCCATAAGGTTCCTACGTCTCAAATAATTCGTTAGATTGTTGTTACGTGACAATTTTGGTACAGACAACTACACGACATTTCACTAAATAGGCTAAGCCTAGTGCGAGATTCAGCGAAATTTATTTGACTGTTTTTAACATAATGTATTTGATAATAGCTAGCTAACCGACTTTTACTTTCTAACAAAGATAAAAATCTTCACTCCAAACTATCATAAAAATAACATGAGAAAACTGTTCGCTTTATTTGAATGATAAAAATAAAAGTAACATACTTATTTAAGCGTAAATTATTTTATCAATGTGTGACGCTCTCACGGGCGACTGATAAATAAATAATTCTAATAAAGCGTAGATCTAAACAATAATTATAGTAGACAAATAATCCTATTCGACAATTTAACCCAATTCATATTGAAATAGGGTTGATGACTTCAGAGAACTACCGAGTTTAGTTTCATCCTCATGGAGCAAGTTGTCCTTTTGATTGGAATAAATTATAATGTTCCATAATCCTGACATATTAGAAACACTATCCATACTTACTTACTTACTAATATTATAAATGCGAAAGTAACTCTGTCTGTCTGTCTGTCTGTCTGTCTGTCTGTCTGTCTGTCTGTTACTCTTTCACGCCAAAACTACTGAACGGATTTAAATGAAATTTGGTATACAGATGATCTAGACCCTGAGAAAGAACATAGGCTACTTTTTATTGCTAAAAGGGGGTTGTAAGGGGTTAAAAGGGGGGGTAAAAAGTCACTTTTCCACGCGGACGAAGTCGCGGGCGGCCGCTAGTAACCTAATAAAACCGAATTTTCCAAAAAATTAAAATAATGAAATGATAAATATAAACATTCACCCCTTCCTCAGTGTGACGCGGTTTCCACGTAAAGAAAAATAGTAGGTAAGTTACACACACACATACATCCAGACAACCACTATGTTTGAACAAAGCCGAAATGTTCAGGGTTAAATAGTGCCAATTAATTTGTTCCGATATGGAACGTACAGTGTCAATAAGGAGTGGCAATTCAGTCAGGTGTTACGAGGGTAAAGCGAGTATAGTCTACGGCAAGAAACTGTAGTTATGACCTTGTGTGCGAAACCAACCAACCAACTCTAATAGAAAGTCTTCTTTTTTACAAGTGCGCAAAATAACGGTAATCCCTATTCACTCGTGCCGCCAGCTATAGGTAGGTACCATCTATGCAGATGGTCAGAGCTACTATAGTAGTAGGTAAAATCTATACTATTTATAAAAAGCTAACTTCAATAGACAACGACAAGGCTTATAGGTAAACAGAAAACACGAAACGTTTGCGCGATGTAATTGAGCACAGCGCCATCTACTGGTTCATTTCTGAATTACGGTCCCGAAGCGTAGTGAGGGCGGGCCACTAGTATAATATTATAGCCCTTATAGGCCTATGCCCACGTACGGCCCAAATTCTCAGGGAGTGTCGAAAAACCATAAAGAACGTCGGCGGTTTTCATAGAAGTGGTGACTTGAACTAAAATCTCCGCTACCCTTAGCGACCTAGGTATCAATGGATTGCTCATTAAGTAAATAATCTAAAACAGCATCACTGTTTTCTTGTAAAAGCGGGAATTTCTTATATTACCGATGTTTTGTTTAGAGGTTATGTTGTATATTTACAAGAATACCATTCCTTAAAATGTAAATAACGAGAATACCATCCTTTGACAGTAGGTCTAGGATAGTCTGTGTTGGCGGCCGCTAGTTTCATTCGTATTGCTTCTTTCCATGGGCTTCTTTCAACCACAGACTATCCTAGACCTACTGTCAAAGGATGGTATTCTCGTTATTTACATTTTAAGGAATGGTATTCTTGTAAATATACAACATAACCTAAGAAGTAGTAAGAAGCTTTTTTTTTTATTTTTGCTAAAGTAGGCAGACTAGCGGCTTAGATTGGAGATAATTATTTGTTACTCAGTGACACTGAGTCAGTGTTATATATACAGTTACTTGGTGTTAAAATAAATAGATTCAAGCACAATTAGTACTTTTATTAAAGGCCAAACCAAACAGGTTAGAATAGAATAAATACCTATCCTACGTCCCTAAGAAATGACTTAAACCGTTATTTGATTAGCTGTCACTGTCTTTATCTAGCGTCAAACGCGCTACGTTTTGTTTCATCAAATTAAATCAAAATACTTTTTTGATGAAACGAAACGTATTTTCGTTTCATCAAAAAAGTATTTGATTCACCAAAAAAATATATTTCGAATTCTACGAATTAACTTGACAAAGTAGTTCTTTTTACAAAAAAATAAATGTTCTAAGTGTAGGTAATGAATGACGTGGTAAATGGCGATTAATATGAGAGGACTACACCTGTAAACCGAGAACAAAAACCACAAAAAAGTAATTACGTGAAATAGGTAAATAAAACAATTTGATAATAGTCCGACGACAACCATTTGACACCCGAAAAAGCATAGATAAAAAATTAGGTTGCACCCATGGTTGCACAGGTTGACAGCCAGTCGCCAACAAACAGTAAGATTAAAGCGTGGTTTGAAACTGATTTTATGAGATACTCCCGCTTTATCATATTATAAAATATTTTGATATAAATTGTCCTTTAATCAGCTATATTGTCATATTTTTTTCCTCAAGGGTAATTGTTAAGCTTATCCGCCGTGTTCTTTCTCTCTCACTACACAAAATACACTTTTCTTGGCGTACTTATTACATTTTTTTCTCAAGAAAACTTCGTTTTACCAAATGTAATAAAAATTTGGTAATACTCGTAACGTAATGAAAAAACTAATTAAACCTAGATTTCAAAGATTCCCTCTATATTAGAAAAGGCCCCTAAATGCTTGTCCATCTATCTAAGAAAGTTTATGACAAGCATTAAAAGCACGCACAACGGGTAGACGACATAGTGAACTGCCTATAAACTTGTTAGTATACCTGTCAGGTGTTTTTATATACCTACAGTTAAGTAGCTTAAGAGCGTAGGGGGCATGGTCCCAAGCGGGAAATGCAAGGGGGTAGCAAAATAGCTTTTTTACTGGGCGCCACTTCGCCACAGGCAGTAGCGAACTGGGGACTTGCAGTAAAATCTGGCTGTCTTAAGGCGGGCGGGCGACACCAATGCTTACACCACTGTTATAGTATAACTTACTCTTTGAGGTTTCTTCATTGGAGAATAATGGATGTAGAGTTCCATAACGTAAGCTAAAATGTTTTAGAGAGTTAGCTGACGTGCTGTTCAGGCTTAGGTGGTGTGTGGGCCTTTTGCTCTACGGAAAGGCAGTAGCCTCCAACCAATTGGGAATGCCTAAGTAGAAGCTGATTTACAGGGGTGTTTCGAGTGGACCAAAGAGCTACTAGCCACAGTGACTGAATTAAATAATTTAAAGTTTACGATAGCATTGCAATAGCATTGTATAACTTTGTGTAACAATGTACAACTTTGTGGCACTATTTTCACAATGGCAATTGGCAAAGCTTCAAATTTTTGGAGGTTGAGAGCACTAGATGTTAGCATTGAATAACTATATTTAACTATTTGCAAATGACTTTTTAATCTAAAGTTGTTCATATCTAGTTCTTAAGTTGTGATTTTTGTGCAATAAGTATATCTATCATCTATGTTATATAACGTTACACAAATTGCAGTGTTGGAGCTCCATAGTTGGTGTTTGCATCTGGAAAACTTCAACAAGTATCAATAATTTTCCTTTTTTACGATTTTCTTAATTAAACAATGTTTTTTTTTCATAATGAGATCTACAAGATGAACAGTGGACTAATTTATGAACTTTCTTTTGCAGTTTTTTCCTTGTTTGCCGCAGGCTCAATTATGGTGTACCAATTAAAAATAAAGATGTAACGTATCTCTTTTGCTTTTGCAGATACCGAATGTTTGAAATTAAATAGAAATTTCTTGGCAGTAGGTACAATATTTTTATACAATTTAAGTACCTAACTCCAAACGGAACATTAGAATGTCTAATATTTCCAAATTTATAATTCATTATGCATGTCTCAGACAATTAAATAGCCTTGTAATAAAACTGTCTCCGATGTGACCGTTTCCCTACTGTTTTGTTCTTATTATTTTATAGCACCTATCTATCTGTCTTCTATACTACTTACAATATTTATAAATTTGGTAGACATCCAGAAATCTTAATGAAGTAATACAGCCAGACTAGTGCGATGCAATCAAAAGCCAGCGCGTGTTATGGTTAAGAACTATAATATCAAAATTACGTCCCGAATCGAAGTGAGGGGGCCACAGTTAGGTTGGGAATAAACTCCTTTTAGCATTTGTGATGATCACCAAAAAGTTTAAGTTCTTAATTGGAAAGATTAAAACATGAGTAGGTAAGTATACCTAGATAAAGTTAATGAAAGCTTGTAAAATAATAAGTTGATGCAACCTCCGCCAGCCCTACCCTCGCACCAATGAGCGCGCTCCCTATTGATAGTAGGTATGCCCATGTCATCACAGTATACTTGATAGCCCCCGATACGGCGGCCGTTCACATCACCCGCTCGCACTATCAGTCCTTGCCCTGGCGAAGATGCGCGTGGTAGCTCTCCTTGTTCCAGCCGTCGCTTTCTGCTTTTGTAAGTCGAAATACTCCTTATACTCCAAAAAATACGACGCTTTTCTCAATGTACACAAGTTTTCGAAGTGGCTAATTTGAATTCGGAACCTAACAGATCCACACGACATTACCAACAACGCAAAACTTCTTACATTAGCGCTTTTCACGATTTTTTTCGGAATTTGAAAATTAAAATTAGAATTCGCTCCTACCTACGTTCAGCCACACATCAAAGTATACAAAATTTCTTCAATCGACTCTCATCTTACTGTTAAACACATTACTAAGTATCAATTGAAGAAATTTGACAGGTTGTAGTAGTAACCTGATGTGTGGCTTTCTATACATTAGATCCACCCAAAATACCAAAAAAAAAACCTCCATCACGCTTTGTTAAATTTAACCTCTTCTTTATTACTACCCTGCTTAAGTTTATGATATCTTTACAATGATTAAATTTTACACCCTGTTACCAAATTGCCAGTGAAAAAATTACCAATTACTATTTTTAATTACGACCATATTCATCAAACTTTAAGGTCGTTCTTCACAATAGAGATTGTGGCTTGTGCGACTGACTAAGCTCTTGTTTCATTAAAAGTGAAATTGTAATGTATTATTTTCACCGCTAGAATACGAGGACATTAAATCATCGAACTATAGTTACTAACACTAATATGTGTTCATCACACGAATGTGTATGCCCATCAGGAGGGGAACGAACCCACAACCTGTGGCATATGAGGCAGGGTTACTAGCCAAAAATCCCCCACTGGGTCAGTTATCTCAGACTTGCCTAACAAAACCTTACGAATTTCCCATTTCGTCGCTTTCTGAAACCTACCTAGATACTTATTTTCCGCATTTACCTAATGTGCATCTAGCAAAAGGCATAATAATTATTATGGACTTATGAACGAAGTTCATTCGTACTGTAGACAGTAGGGTCTATTTTCTTACAAAATGTTTTTCTTTCGTTACAAAATAATAATTAGCTTATCTCCTATGTACTACTAGCACCATCTGTTACAGGGTAGCGTCATCATTTGATAACGCTACCCTGTAACAGATGGCATAACAGGTACCGTACCGCACAGTAGGTTACCTGTAATATATAACAGAATATTTAGGTACCAGGCAATAGTACCTAAATATATTTTTTATTTTGCTTATTTTTTTAAAGGGGCTTTATTCCTGTTAACTAAGTATTATGAGGGTTTCGGGAAATGATAAAATTAAAATGACAGTTAAGTATACAACTGCCTTTTGGGAGCTCAAATAGATAAAAGGAATGGCATAGTAATGGTGGTAATGGTTTGTGTTCAACTATTACTAATCTTCGTTTACAAAACAATGTCGACAGTGTTTTTTTATGTGATAATAGGTAGGATGTCATATATATTCCCTTTTTATCAAATAAAACATTATTGATTACTAGCTGTTACCCGCAACTCCGTCGGCGTGGAATGGTATCTTTAGGTAGCATTTTGAAAGAACATCACATATCTACTTACATTGTCCCTTGTGCTATGGAATCACAACGAAGGAACCGAAAACACCAAGGCTCAACAAAATTAAATATCTGTTTCATCAATAAGCGTTTGTGCTGGCGCGAGAATCGAACCCTTACCGTCTTAACCGGCAAACCACTGCGCTAAGTGGCTCGGGGAGTAATTAATATTATTTTTCTAAGAACTGCGAGTATATACCTAGGTAGGCTAGATGCGGTAGGAAGGTAGGCTACAAGTTAAGTTACTCTGGTATGTTCACAAAGTAAGCTCGCAGTTTCCTTTTTATTTCTCGCAGAGCGAAGGGCCAATTTGCGGAATCTCGTTAGTGCGTGCGCTTACCGCCTATAGGCGCCTATAGGCCTGCACTATAGTGCAGTACAGTCCAATGTTCTCTGCGGTGCAGTAGTCAGCATGTAGGTCAGTTACTAATTTCCTCTGCGTGACAGGCGCAGACTTCAAACGATTGAAAACATTGCGCCTTGTTTAAAAGTAACTAGTGGCCCGCCCTCACTTTGCTTGGGGACAGTGTAACTAAATCGGAACCAATAGATGGCGCTGGGCGTCGATTAGAACGCGCTTGTGTTTCATGTTTTCGGTTTATCTCTAAGACTTGTCGTTGTCTCTAAAGTTATCTCTTTATAAATAGTATAGAAGATAGATAGAAGATAGGTAAGACGACGATCAGAGGAGCAATTCTCGAGCGCTCGACATTGAAGCCGAATTAACAGCTTCCACACATTCGTACATTTACAAATCTCTAGAGGTAATTCACTTCAATGTCTAGTGCACGAGAATTAATGGGGGCACCTAGTGACATTGACAGGGGGGCGATCGCGTTGGTACAATATTTGTCTATGGGAAAATGTATAGAAACGCTGACACTTGTTAGGGAAACAGCATTGGTTCCGATATTTGCCGGAAGCCAAAGACACCGCCGGAAGATTTCATAAAGTTTTATATTTGGCACTAGGCTAGGCACCCTAAAATCACCTAGAGTGCCTAGAAGAAACTTGCCGATAGATAGCTAGCTATAGGTACTAGTAACCTATTTCAAATTTTGATTGGAATTAATAACCTAAGCATACCCAGTCAGTCTATTAACTGTTGTCACACGCGCTACGTCTGACTAATTAAGCTACTCGTAGTTAACTGCGACTTAATCTAAGATTTGAGGTCACGTCTTCATTACATTTCAAAGGGGTACGCTTCCTTTGGGGTGTCATAAACCTTGGTATCTACAGCCACACATCAAAGTATACAAAACTGTCAAATTTCTTCAATCAACTCTCGCCGTAGTTTTATATACTTTAGGTTGAATATCAATTGAGGAAATTTGACAGATTATGATAAACTGATGTGTGTGGCTGAACGTACATTGCCCTAATTATGCTTTAGCATGCAAAATTATCTTACTAAACAACAAAAACATTATTGTTTAATCAACCGTCTTGCAAAACTTGGAACATTATCTACAACAAATAGGCACTGTTTCCAAATAAGCACTTCCGAGAAGTTGAAATGATAATTTTTGTTTATATCACTTGAAAACAAACACGGTTTGTGCGAATATTATTAACTCGAAAATCCTACTAATATCTTTCTTTACTGAATAGGTAGGTCTTTGGTTAAACGAAACACGTGTAAACTTAATTAACTTAGAGCATTCTTAAAAAGAACATCGAACTGAGCAGCTTTGTAGGTACCTATTTTGATATTCATACCTATGTGTTCTGAATGCCAATTTGAATATAAGTATCTAAATAATTCCTCTTATTTCCTACTTTCCGCCACCCTGGCAACAATTTAAGGCGGGTAGCACACTGCCAGAGTCAAGGCACAGTCGAGGCGGTTCGTGTGATATTACTAACAGTTGAGGCGGGTGGTGAGATATTAACAGTCGAGGCGGTGGTGTGATAATAACACTCAAGGAGGAGGCGTGAAACGATATTACGTTTACACCCATTCAATATGTCGTCGTCAGAAGACGAAGACGTGCGCTCGCGCTGCAACGCTGCCTCGACTGCGCCGTGACTCTGGCAGTAATTATGCTTTGACTTATTTGATTGTATAGAAAAGTCAGACAGAGGAGACCACCTCTTCAACGCCTCTGCCTCGACTCATGAGTGTGTGTGCTACCCGCCTTAGTTTTCCTGGTCTTCAATAAAGGAATATCTCCATTTGCCGAGCCGGTTTTCTACGCACCTTCGCTATTTAATTCGAATCCGAGGAAACCGGTCTGACACAAAAGTAGAGCGAGAAAATTAGAGCGGAAAATTCCTTCCGCCACTGATATTACTTATAATAGTAGTACCTACAACCGCCCATCTTGTCCCAAACTATTTTGGTTGTATTATAAACGGAGCCAACCGAAAATCTTATTTTCTCATATGTGATAGGTTGCCAAGGAGCTGACGGATCAACTGTAGTATAAGTACTTAACGCCGGTCTTCTGTGAGACCGGATCTTTATGCCGAACCATGGCTCTCCCACGGTAAATTCGGAACTTCTGCTGGTTACTACCTAAGCCACCATCCCGCTCAGCCCCTCTCGGTCGGCTCTCAGTTATTTACGTCTTTTCTCACTCACACACACAAGCATGGTACGCATCCACCTGCAAGCTTATGAATGTACTTAGACACGTACAGTGGCGGATAGGTCAAGCTATACAAAACTGTCAAATTTTCGCAATCGATTTCGAACTCAATGTGTAACATTATAAGGTTTAAAATCGAATGAAGAAATGTGTCAGTTTTGTATAGCTTGATGTGTCCGCCACTGTACAACCCCACATCAAAGTATACAAAATTGACAAATTTCTTCAATCGACTTTCATCTTACTGTCATATGCACTAGGTTGAGTATCAATGAGGAAATTTGACAGGTGGTGGTAACATGTGCGTCTGACTGTACGTGTGAGTTCAATACGTTTTGTCGCGACTATGCTTGGGTGGGGTCTTCAAATGGCACCTCTTAGGCTGCCTGTCCATTTAAGCGGAGCGATGCGGCGGAGCGGAGAAACGGACAAATATTAGCCAATAGTATTTATTTATTTTAGCCAGTAGAATTTTTGTGTAATACTATTGGCTAATATTTGTCCGTTTCTCCGCTCCGCCGCATCGCTCCGCTTAAATGGACAGGCAGCCTTAGCTTTAGGCGAACCATTATATGAACGACCCTCCACTGCAACTAAATTGGGTCGCGAATGCACCAATAATAGGCCCAATTGAATACAAGGATTTGAGGACTGTATCTAGGCTAGCTATTTATATTATCTTATCGAAATGCATTTCAAGTCTATAATTTTTTGGATTGTTTTTTTTTCATGGATTGGTATTAATGTTTTCGTCATAATCATCATTTCAGCCAATAGACCGTGGGATGCTTATAAGTATTATTGTATCAATTTAGATACAGTTTGTTTAGGTATCTATGTGTAGTGCGGGTGCTCTCTTTTAAAACCTGAAAATGTTCATAGGTACTTTTACGTGCCTTTTCCCCAAACAAATTACAACACTCGAGCTCTTAGCACAAACATTTTCGCTTTTCTATTCCACTCTCAAATTTGCATAATAACCGAGGATAAAATATAACTTCACACGTGGGTATAAACTTGCGTGAAACAGTTCACTGCACTGAAACATTTTCAGCTGCAGTTCTTTTGAAACTGAACAAAAATAAATGAATTCGCCTTTATCAGTAGGTGAGAACACATGGGAATTTAGGCCTAAGTCACTTGAATTAACAGGTCCATTAAGGTTCAAAAGACAATAAATTACATTATGCTCTGTCAATAAAATCGTGAAATACTCGTACATAATTAACCTACCTACCTGTTCTTGAGGAACTATTAAGATAAGGAGTTCTATTGTATGATTAACTATAATGGGTGTGTAATACTACCATACCGCCATCAATTAATTTCATGAGTCAATTAAATTCTTGATGCATAGTTGATGATTTATTTGCTAGTCACATGTTAGATCAGTGGATGAGAACGCGCCTTTCATTCTATGCCGAGCATGCACCTCTGGTGTTTTCTATCAAATTGCGCATTTCTACTATTAGCTCGACGACTAGAAAATGTTATTGTGATGAAACCTACACGTTTCGGGTTCCCTTGTTAAAGGGTTTTAAATTAAGATTAAATTAATGTTTGTGATTGAAGGAACTTGTAAAATAAAACGATTCATTATGAAACTACGAGTGTCGAGTGTAAAATTATTGTCTATATTTTACAATGAAGGATGTGCCCGAGCTCGGCGGAAACGTTAAGATAAAAACATCCTAAAGCGAACGTTGGTACAATAACGCGAGTCATGCTATCTGCGCGATATCGCCACGCAAACCGATAAATGCACTGAAGAGAATCACTTGTACGCTTGTGGACATATCGAATGCAGTTCCTTTGCTTGGGTTTGACTAAACAAAACGAAGAGACTCATGGCAGATGATGTCACGTTTCATTAATTAGATAATTATCAACTGCCACGAATCTTTGGCTCAAGTACCTACCTATTGCCTACTACAGCAACACATCACTCCAATCGACTCTCATCCTGCTCTCTAACTTATTAGGTTGAATATCAATTTAGGAATTTTGACAGGTTGTGGTAACATGATGTGTGGCTGACTGTACCCTTAGTCCCTTTTCAGGTCACAGGGCGTACTTTTCCTAAGACTGTAAAACGGGCCGTTCGTTATATCATTATATTATTTTATCAGGAGGAAAATTGTAATGATATGATCATTACAATTTGAAAAGAAAGAATGAAAGAAAAATACATTTAGAAAAGAGTAGGTACCTGCCTGACTATTGAGTTTCTAGCCGGTTCTTCTCGGCAGAAATTGACTAAGTATGCGAATCAGCGATAGGTAGCTTACATAAATATTTGACATGTTTTATATGAACTTAAACTGAAAAAAGAATATTCATTCTGATTTTACTATACCTATGTATATGTACCTACTATCACCATGTTTTAGGAGCTCCGAAATCAAAGTGTAATTAAGATATTAACCTAGGTTTGTTCATGCCAAGTTTCCGTTTTCTAGTAAGTTACGTATAATAGGTAGGCTCTATCTCTAAGCTGGGGCGCAAACAAACAGACGGACTGGCAGTCATGGCGAAACAATAGGGATTCAGGGAACCCAGAGTGGTTTCCTCGCGAGGAATATGAAGGGGAATAGGGGAGGGGAAAAAAGGTTAATAAATATTCATTTGCGAATAGAATTTTGCCAAGCGATATTTATGCTTTTATCGAAATAGCATGGCGATTTTAATAATTATTTATTTGATATTTAAAAATGTTAAAATTGTTTTTTTTTCATTATTTTAAGTAGTTTGTCATACCTAGTAAGTCGGTACTTACACTAAGAGCTGGTCCCCAGTTTAAAAAATTTTGATATGTTGATTCACACGTATGCTATTTTTAGTTTTCACCGCAGTACCGGATCAACCTTTTTATAGTAATAAGCTGACGTTTGCAATAGCACATTTTGCGCCTGCGAATTTTAGCAATTATGTATTTAAGTACCTATACAAAACCATTTATGTACCTACTTACTTAAATCCTTTGTTACTGGCTTGTTAGCGAGTTTACGTACGAATCGTATTTGGGTTTAACATCTCGAGTAAGAGGCCCAAACGAAGTTGGCAGCGTACTTGTGTGTCCAGTGGTCTTGCGAGTGTCATTAGGCAGCGGTAATCGCTTACCATCAGATGATCCGTCTGCTCCTCATTCATCTATCACATAAAAATAAATGTTCCAAAACCAAACCAAAATCACATTTTTTTTAATAATATGTTCCGTCTTTTGTTTCCAGGGAGCGTGAGTGCTTGCGAACCCGACCAAGCGCAGAATGGGTGCAAGCTGTACGCCGGCTCGTGCACCTGCGGCTACGGCTGCAAGACCGAGTACATCTACAGGACGAGGCGCGCATGCCTGAACGCTCTAAGAGGTGACGTCTTTCATAGTGCAACAAGACTGCCCGCATTAGGCAAACATGATGTTTAAGCGTAATCCCACAATTGTAGCGGTGACTTGAGTTTAAATATGATGGAGCTTTTTGCCCTCTGTCAGACTCCCAATAGGCTGTTTTTGTAAAGTCTTGTCTTAGAGCTTATCGAGAAGACGCGTTTAATTCGCGCGTTTTACACGCTGACTGTTGTTCATTGCTGTTTAATAAGAACCTCTACCGACACACAGCGTATAATGTAGGAGTTCGGTTTGAGCAGCCTTGGCGAACGCACGTGCGCACAATCCCTCGTTCAAACTGGTCGGGGTCCAACCCTTAGGTCGGCGCAGGCGCAAGGCTTTGTTTTCGCGCGCGTATTTTGCTTATTTCTAACTATGTCTCACATAGTTTAATAAGTGGTTTCTCCTAATTTAGAGCTTTATATAAATTAAGTGATTAAGTGACTTTTGTCCCTAAGAATGTGAAAAAAGTTTAAAGTGTTTGTGCATGTGCAAGTATTTGGCTAACAGCCAGACGAAATGGTTCGGAGCCAATTAATAAAAGTGTTCATTTATTACGTCAACTGAATAGTAACTACATAAGATAGTGTTTAGTTGTGGTTACATCGGTTAAGTAACAAAAGGTTGCGCAATATCCTTATTGTTGACCTCCATCCCTCAGTAGCAGCAAGTCGCCGATAGCTGAACCCGGTGAGATAATTCCATTTTTTCACGCCCAGAATTGGCCCGGATTTGTATTTCTTTGCATTAGTACGTGCTACGTTTCTGCGATATAGAGGGAGGTCGAAATACTTAGTTTTTTAGATGTTTGGCTCTATGACGGCTAAGCATTTTTGTAAATGCCGGAGAATTTGCCAAAAAATTACCTTCTTCCCGTATATAATCACCGTGCTTTAATTATATGTCTTACAGAGCATCACACATATACGGAAAACACAACACAAACAGTCTTAGTGACTTTTTAGTTAAAACACCCAAACAGCGTTCATTGCTCAAGCTAACATCTGACAGCAATAAAATATCCCAGACGTCCAAAACTTTCCGCCTTTTATCTCACTTATACTTAGGCGCAAATAATGGTACCCTTTTTTTATCACAAGTTTACCATCGTCCAACATGTGCAGAAAGGACCACAGCTACGTACTTAAGACAAAGGGGCAAAAAACACCATAAACTATCTCTACAAAGGAGTCTTTCGAAAAATGCCACAGTTCTTGGTATCTGTACGACTCACACAACATGTGCAATTTTTGAGAACGTTAAGCTTTTTGAGTATAGTCGTTAAAACAGCGTTTTATTTTCATCATATTTAAACAAACTAACCTTGTTTCAATTCACAGCCTAATCAATTCCCACAGCTAGTATTAAGCTCCATTCTACACTCTACAGAAAAACAGGTACTTAAAATTTGAAACCAGATAGATGGATACTGTCTATTTAGCGATATGAGCTCAACCAAGGAGACTAGACTACAGGGCGGTTTAAAAACACCCGGCACGATATGTCGAGGACACACAAGAAAACACTGGAGTAACATAGAATACTTCATTCAGTGCCACCCATGATTACGATGGAAAATAGGGCACCAAAGTTCTGATAGATGCAGCAAGCAATCCTTTACATATCTAAGTTCATCAACACAACGTTTCGATGCTTGATATTTGATTCCAACAAGAAGATACCTAGTCTATCAATACATCGAAACGATGCTTGATATTTGATTCCAACAAGAAGATACCTAGTCTATCAATACATCGAAACGATGCTTGATATTTGATTCCAACAAGAAGATACCTAGTCTATCAATACAACGAAACGATGCTTGATATTTGATTCCAACAAGAAGATACCTAGTCTATCAATACATCGAAACGATGCTTGATATTTGATTCCAACAAGAAGATACCTAGTCTATCAATACATCGAAACGATGCTTGATATTTGATTCCAACAAGAAGATACCTATATAGTCTATCAATACAACGACGTTATTTGATTCCAACAAGAAGACGCCATGGATAATTGAAATTTTTTTATAATGGCTACCACTATGACAGTAAAACTACTCACCACAGGAAAAAACCGGCTCACCGAGAAGTTTTATTGACACAATGAGTGACGTAATGTATTCCTCCGTGTGTTGACACGGAGGAATACATTACACCAGCTTCGGCTCAACTGACTAAGTTCTGTATCGGATAGTACCAGTTAAAGTATAACAATAATAATAGGAGCTTAATCTTATCTGAAATACAAAACGGGCACGAAAACTGACAGCCAGAAGTGACGAGGCAGAACAACCAAATCAGAAGGGAAATGGCGGGACTAGCCGAAGAAAACAGTACGAGCATAATATGAGAGGAGCAAATAGTTGAAAACGTAGAGGTTGACAGTGAAACGGGCTACTTTATGGTCCGATGGAGGCTACTACAGTCGAAACAATAGAAAGGCGTGATAGTCAAAGAGAAAAGCAGAGGAGAAAAAGCAGCGAAGCCAATCTTTGAACTCGCAGAGGCGGACAGTGAAACGACTCCATGATGGAGGGTACTACGGTTGAATTTGAATTGAATGGCGTAATAGTCGAAAAAAGGAGCAGAATAAGAAGAACAGTGAGTACCTACTACCACCAAACCAGAACAGAATATCGTGACTGTTGAAGAGAAGAGAAGGGAAGCATATTTATAGAATAGCAGAGGCGGATAAAGAAACTAGCAACTCCATGACCGAGGATCCTTCAACTAAACTAGAAGAAAATAGCGTGTAGCCGAAGAGAAAAGCAAAATACGAAGAGGAGCGAAGTACCTAAATATTTGAAATAGAAACGAACAGCGAAACTGGCGACTCTACTATAGAACTCCACGATAGATACTACAGTTGAACCAGAAGGAAATAGCGTACCCGAAAAGAACAGCTGAATGAGAAGAACATCGCAACAAATTCTTTCAAAAAGTAGTGGCAAACTGTGAAACCGGCGACTCCACAACAGGGGTTGATTCTTGACCGCAACAGGCCGAACAGTCGAAGAAGAGCAGCAAAGCAAACTTTGAAATCGCAGAGGCGGACAGTGAATTTGGTGACTCCTAGACAGAGGGTACTACAACTGAACGGAGCCAGCTTACCAACGAAAAGAAAATGGTGGGATAATCGAAAGAAATCAGAATAAGATAAACAACAAAGCGATTCTATGAGACCAGAGAGGCGGACAGTGAAACTGAGAGATACTCGTAGTTAACGTCGATAAACTAACAACTCTACTTATGAAAAGATGTGAAACTAACTACATATTCAACCACACAAAAACCAATCCAAGAGACATTTCTACCATATCACAGGCTAAAACAATAAGTAAGTTATTGAGAATCTATCATTTTGATCATTTACCTTGAAGTACGGCTCTTGACGTTAACAAGCAGCAGCAGGCGCGAACATGCAACAGACTGAAATTACATGCCGGAGCCCGAGAAATATTAGACATCGCTGAAACTTATAGGACAACTACTTATAATGAAGAACGAAAATCCCACAAAGGCTGACAGCCCACCTCATCTCATCAACGCTCATCCTGACGCAGCAATCCCTCCTTTCCTAATTTCCTATACTGGTTGCAGCGGTGTACACCGGGCTGGTTGTGGTCGGCCGGTTGCGGCTAGCCGATCGTCCTTTCCCATCCCTGAGCGTGTCCCTCCTTGCCTCCTTCAAAACAGCGCCCCCTGGTGTGCCGGTTTGACCGGAATCAGGCATTGTGTCCTGGCTGGGTGTGGTGCCTAAAGTTCAAAGTTCAAAGTTCAAAGTACCTCTACCGACACACAGCGTATAATGTAGCAATTTAATGAACTTCAAGGCGCGTGTAAAACGTGGAAGCTCTCAGTAAACGTAGTACCTACCTACCTACAAACACATGTTGAAAAATCTATTTTGTATAATATAGAGCAGTATAAAAAACAGTTCGATTTCCCTAAAAAAAACAGCATTTAGTATTTATTTCTAATTTATTTTTTTTTTTTTATGTGATAGGTAGCAGACGAGCAGGCGGATCACCTGATGGTAAGCAATTGCCGCCGCTCATGGACACTTGCAACACCAGTGCAGTGTGCAGTTGCATTCGTTTCATTTTTGTCCCCGGCCAAGTCATGTCACAAAATAAACAAATGGAAACTGTCCACACTTGTCACACACAACAGACGTGTCACATTATAAGCTTGTCACGCAATTTCGACGTCAGAAATTGTGACGTTAACTTCACAATGTTGTTTGTTTAGACCCGTGTTCGTCAAATTGCGGCCCGCGGTAAAGTAGATTCCTTTAATTAATAGTAACTACACATCCGTACTACACATATAATGCGGCCCGGACCTTAGTGCTCACATTGTTATGTGTGGCTCTTGAGCAGTAAAGTGTGACGACCGCTGGTTTAGACCATTGATTCACAGCCCTACCAACATCAAAGTGGTCCCTGTTCAAAAGTCTGATGTGTGATATTTTTTATTGTCAATAAGGACTAGGTAGGTACAAGCCTCTTCTTTAGAAAAGAATATTAATAATTTATTTGATAAACACTTCACTTAACTAGGACAATAGAAATAGGTTGGCTAAAATACAAAATAAAAATATTTTCTGTGAATGGTTCGTACAGCCACACATCAAAGTATACTAAACTGTCAAATTTCTTCAATCGACTCTCATCTTTCTGTCTAACACATTAGGTAGAATATCAATTGAGGTAATTTGACAGTTTGTGGTAACCTGATGTGTGGCTGTCTGTACAAAATGGTTCCCACTCAGCTATTTTTATTCACGGTGCCGGAGTGCCATGACGCTGAAATTCTGTAGAAACCATTGAGGTAGAGGGAGTCACCAGCAATCAGAAATAGAATAAAATAGCATTAACAACATAAAAAAAACAACAATAAACTAACACTAATTTAATAAAAAAAACGTGTCGTCAAAGTTAGGCACCTAGCTGCCGCACTCAGAGACGTCAATTAACATTAATTGTCATTTAAGAAACAATACTGAACCTTTTTTAATGAACATTAAAAGGTTAAATGACGTCTCTGAGTTCAGCAGTTAGTAGGATGCGTAACTTGAGCTTACCTGCGCGCGCGGCTGTCAGGGGTCAAAGCTATATTATTCTGGGGTCAAAGTAAGAACAGTCATCGAAGTAACGCCATCTATCGGATTTTTCGTTTGCATAAATCCTAATCGACTTTCAACACAATGCGCCTGTGCGAGTTTGGGACAAAAAATTCATTATAGACACAGATTCCAGTATAAAATAAACCCAAAGAAAATCGTCAGAATTGCCTCCATCTTTTGTTTTTCATCTGAATCAGGAAATAGCTGCCCTACACACAACCACAACTATCGGGCAATATTGAATTATCGTTATTCGTTATTACATTCTTTCCTCGACTAAAACGAGGCCCGGGATAAAGATGTTATCCGTATCACTTATAGATACGTGTATCTACCTACATTTACGTATGTGATACGAGTATGAGAAGTGTTCTGCTTTTTATAGTATTCAGGGTTAGAGCCTTATTAGGCAGTAAGAGACCTATAATAAGGTAGGGCCCCCTTTTAAAGACGGCCTGGTTGTCTTTTAAAAGGAAGTTATGTTACCATATCGATCGTCGAATCGATCTTTTGTTAGGTACTTGAATAGGTATAATGAGAGCATAAAAAATATCAACGAATTTTTTTTCTAAAAGTAATGTGTTAAAATCTGTTATAGAAAGGAGTTCAAACGTGTGCAATCGGATGCCATGTCTGAGGGGCATCTGCATCCAGACAATGCTAGACCCTGGATTCACTTGCAAGTGTGAAGGCACGGGCTTCTACGGGCAGCGCTGTGAAAAAGGTAAACGCGGAAGTATCATACAATATCAGTAGGCAGTCTTACGGTGCCGAGACGTGGACACTCACGGCTGGATTAATCCAGCGGTTCAAAGTCGCTCAAAGAGCTATGGAAAGGGCTATGCTCGGAGTATCTCTGAAGGACCGCATCAGAAATGATGTAATCCGACAGAGAACCAGAGTCACCGACATAGCCCACCGAATTAGCAAACTGAAGTGGCAGTGGGCTGGTCACATTAGCCGCAGAACTGACAACCGTTGGAGCCATAAGGTCCTTGAGTGGAGACCGCGACTCGGCAAACGTAGTGTTGGACGCCCTGCTACAAGATGGGATGACGACATTCGAAGGCTGGCTGGAGTGGGCTGGATGAGAGTGGCCGAAAATCGGGAGCGGTGGCGTGCATTAGGGGAGACCTATGTCCAGCAGTGGACGAACGTAGGTTGCTGATGATGATGATGATGAGTCTTACATACAACATCACATGGGCCTCACCAGCGTCAAATGTATCATAGGTACATAGGTAGGTACTATAGTACCCCAGTAGTAGTAAAAGGTGGAGGTATCAGTTTATAAGCTTTAAATCTTTCTCTGAAAACAATGAGTTAGTACGTTTGTTACCTACAACGCTCTGGGAGGATACTCCCACCCGTTATCAGAGTGAATACACTCTGATAACGTGAGGTCTGGACCCTCCTTACTCCTTGCGTTACTGTAACTCGAGATAGAATACGCTCCCGAGAGCGTGTTTGTTTATTTTTCAATGCATGACAGATTCCCATTATAAACTCAGCCATCGTTACAGTACCATAGACGCATACCTTCCATAGATTTTTACTTGGATAAAGATTGGTGAAAGCGGACCTAACTTAGTAGTTAGCATTGGTAACACCCGTTTTACCTGTATTTTTCTTAGGTTAAAAGGTTTTTTTACAGATTTTATAACTTAATTATTTTTCAATTGTTTCTTCTCTTTACTTTAAATTTGTAATACTGTGTATTATTGTTACAGCCTGCCCCACGATCCCGATGCGAGGCCTGGTGTTCCCCCACGAATGCATCGTCATTTGAAATCAGACTTTTACGTGGTGAAATATTTACCTAGGTTTACCAGGCCCTTGCAAATGGACTTTCATATAAGGTTTACCAAATTTATTCAACTCTCAATAACGCCTCATATGAATCGTAGATAAATAAAAGAGAATGCAAAGTGACCAACCTTTTAGACCTCTAAATTATACCAACCTATTTTAAAGCCTAGTGATTGCTCCGGTGATTTGTATACAGTGACGCCTTCTTTTTATTTTGGTGGTACACCCATCGAGTAGTTTCGATCACTTCGAAACAAATTGAAGTTTAAAGACAGAAAGAAACAGTGCAATATTAAGTATTATATTTCTAACATTCATACTAGTACTTCCCTTGGACTCTGTTTAGAGGTATAGTTGTCATAGGTAATTAAATTTCGAAAGTTAAACTAAGTATTCTTAATTAAAACAATCAATATTCAGTTAAATTATGTGTTGTAAGTAATACCTCTACTCTACATGAAAGTAATAAATATTGACTATGACCAACAGCCAATAAAGGTGCCAAAACCAGGCATCAGTTTTTTTCATTTTGCCTTTATTTGTTCAGTTTCAATGTGATATTTTAATTGACCATGCTATTTAATTCGGAGCAAAGTCAAATCCAGCACATTAAAGATTAATGAAATTGGTCTTTGTCGATTTGTTTTTATTCTTGGTCAATATTGTTAAAACCCAAAATCACAAAAATAAAATGACATTCTGGAAACGAGTTCTTAACTTTCTCAGGAACATTAATTTAATTAATTTAATTTTATTGTATAATTTTTTCCATGAGCGGTAGTGTCGAATGAATGATCTGGACGTCCTGTTTCTATTTTCCCTCTCTTTCCGTAATATTTCGGTAAAAAATATTGTTACTTGGCGCGTGTAAAAAATATTGTTACGCATCTCAAGAATTAATGCAGCTTAGGCTAATAAGTTCTCAATACCGAAAGTACCATTTGTCTTTGGCAAGCAAGTACATCAGTTGGTTCATGTTGGAAACTTCCGAAAAAATATTGTATTTATATTTAAGTACGTAAGTAATTAAAAGCTTTATACAAGTTATGATTAATATCCATTTTATTACCTAACCTTTTACTAACGCCTTAAGGGGCAACAATATAAAATCTCAGTGTGTGGTATACGAATATACCCGTCGCATTCAAACAAAAGCGCGTAGTGCGTGTGAAAGAGATGCGGACTCCGATTCAGTCACGCCTGCTTCAAAAAACCATGCAGGTTTCGGAAGTGGAAGTTCTTCGGGTACAGCAGGTGAGAGGTAAGTAGCTTAGGTCAGACCCGTCATCGGGCAATGTCGGTCGGGCCTAAAATTTGCACCTAGGTAACACGAGATTAATTTTCAGTGTCAGTCCGAGTTCTGAAAGATGGCGGTCTTGTTGACCTTCTTGCCTTGATGTAAGAGAACATTTTGCCGCAACAAAACTATTTTAAAATGATGACTACTAAGTATTTTTTTCAATCTTCAACTTTAAATATTTCTGGCAAGATTTAAAAAGATTAGCTATGATTAGGTATCAGAGTTGGATAAAAGTAAGAAGCAGTTCTGCGGAAGGGAGCATCGTGGGAAATTAGGTAAAGAAGGTAAAATAAGTTAACTTATGATTATTTTTTATGTGATAGGTAGCAGACGAGCAGGCGGATCACCTGATGGTAAGCAATTGCCGCCGCCCATGGACACTTGCAACACCAGAGTGGAGTACGTCACAAGTGCGCTGCACTAACCTTTTATCCCCTTCCCCCCCGGTGGGCCTCCGTTACCCTCACTCTCTCGACGAAACACAGCACAGGAGCTGCTTCACTGCGGTTTTCTGTGAGGCAGTGGTATGAAATTATGACCTACTTAGGTATTAGGTTTAGGTATAGGATTTCAATCTATGTTCATGTCTAAACCGAACAGCGACTCTACACTATTATGGATACTACACGTTTAATACAAACTAAAAAGGCGAAACAATAGTGCGTAGCAATCGACGCCCAGTGCCATCTATTGGTACAAATTAATTAAAACGAACTAATTTCACGAAACGAAGTGTAGGCAGACCATTAGTTTTAAATTTAATATTAGGTATCTTAATATTCTCACCATTATATACCACAACTATCATCGTATTCACCGTCTCAAATAAGTACATAGGTACTTACATGACAATGAAATTTATTAAAGGTAAGAAGTACCTACACAGGTACTTACTAACACCGGTACCTACCTCTAGGAGCAAACTTTAAAAATCCGTGAATAAACATAATAAATTCTTGTATTAGGTAATGGTACATCGGATTGCATTATGGAAGCAAGTTGACGATGTTAAGATGGATTTTGTGACTCGACAAGAAAGGGCAAGCTAAATAAGATTTGGTAGGTAACATTTTGGGTAACATGCATAAGCAAAAGAGGTTCCTACATAGGTAATATAGGTATGTATGTACCTACTTAGTATGAAAGAGGCAATACCTATCATTGATAGGCAAGCCATATATTATAAGTTACTCTGTGGGCAAGCCTATGTAAGATATTTTTTTGAGTAAGTATATCACTTTAATGTTATTAACATTATTATTTACTTTACGAAGCACTGAAAGTCTGTAATTCTCTGTGCCTAAAGTTAGATAAAATTTTCAAATTCCCGGTTCCTGCTGGCGCCATGTTAGGTTTAGCAAAATTGGCAAAACATCACTTAGCGCCATCTCTGAATTAGTTCTGAAAGTAACTATGACTATGCTTTTATTATGAACAAAGTTAATGATTGTATGGACTATATTGTTTGCATTAAAAGTATAAAAATAACCGTATTTATTTCAAACAATTAAATAACAAGAAAAAAAGGAGTGAAAGCAACCATTCATAAAAAAAGTCTGCACTAAGGATGGGACATAAGTCACAGTTAAAACAAAATACCTGCAACAATAGTGAATAATATCATTCTCGTGATAACTATATTAATTTATTGTGTTATAATAATAATTTTAAAGGTAACATAAAAAAAATTTTGGTAAAGAAGCGCCCAAATTTCCGATCATTAAAATTGTAAATTTTTAAAAGATAATTATTTTATGTTACTAAATGATTAATAATATATTCTAAATTTCGTTAATTTTAAAAATTTTTTGGTATGACGTTTAAAGGCAATTAAAGTTGAGTATTTTGCCTTGCTTTCTTTTTCTTTTTTTCATAAATTTACTTAATAAACACCATTTTGGCTTGATACAATATAGGTACCTATATTTTATATTATACTTTAATTAAAAATAATCTTTTTTGAATTTCCATTTTGAACACTTCTATGAAATTTTGATAGCGTAGCAAGTAACATAACCTACTGATTTCTCAATTGCATAAGTATTTGTTTTAAATTAAAGCCAAAATAGAATTTATGAACTATTGGAAATTTCAATGAGTGGTGTAAATTAACGACTTATCATTCATGTCAAAAACACACAAGAATAGTTTTTTGATATTTTTTTGTATTGAGGACAATCAAAATTACCTCACTCACTCCACCCGATAGTAAGCGGCCGTGAGATCCAAATATGAAATTGACAGGCACAAAAGAACAGACAAGTGTCCATTGAGTCTGCCATTCTCACCCTGAAGGCCTGCTGACTGAGATGCCGTTTCACGCCCCGCCTAAAAAACACGCGACACACGTATGAACTGCAAGGGCATTTCATGATATATTGATGGTTCGGGGCAGAAACGTGGAGCTAAAACCTCTTGGTGCGCGCCGTCATTGTCTGCATGGTATGCGAAAGGCAACGATGACATCAACATTTTCACTAAATTCTGAAAATCAGGAAAGGGACAGTCAAATATTTTATCGAACTAAATACACGACGCCCTTACCTAGTGGAGTAGTTTCCAGTGTTCTTCCTTTTTGTTTAGTCCATTTCAAAACAACAAAGTAACCAAGCAACGTTCACCTTAACAGTTAAATAACGTTATTAAGAAAACGTTACTCTCAACCACATCACTATGAAATATCATGTCAGTTCAGATATGACAGCCAATGACAGTGACAAATCTGTTATCAGAAAGTGCTAACGTCAGTCTGGTGGCGGAGCATGGTCATGTTTTGTTTTCTGAACTCTAACGTGAAACTGCATCGGACGCATTGAGTTAGGAGTGTTTTTGTCTCATGATTTATATACCTGTCTCCGGTACAGAATAATTTCCGATCAATAACGCAGCCGCCGGGATTCTGAGTGCCCTCTTACCTGTTAACTGCGCTCGAGGTAAGTCCTAGAAAATTCCAAATATAAATTTTAAAAATTAAGACCTAATTCTTTAATACCTAATTTTGCTAGAAGAGCGTATAATATAGTTTGACATGACGTTATCCTTCGTGCGATATTTCGCAACGTAATAACTTTGTTATAAAGTTCTTTGTTTTATTAGATTACCTACCAACTTTTGTGATAATCGTGTCATTGAACTTAGAGAAATCAAATTACGTATGTACTACTTAATATAATTTTTGGTTGAAATCAAAAAAATGCTGATAGGTACATTACCTACTGAAATGTAAAACTAAAATTTATTTCAATAGGTACCTAAGTATTATTTTCTCTATGAACAACTTATTCAAATTGAAATGTAGGTACCCTCTTAGGCACCTAGATATTAAAAGATTATTTTAAAAATAATGTGAAAATCTGGTTTCAACATAAGTGCCTAACTACTGTTCAAGTTTGTCCGTAAAAATCTGCAAGTAGGTACCTGCGCACTACACGATTGAAACATAATAATTATTTAGGTATAACTATGTTTTCACCAACTCATTCGGATAAATGTAGAACAGTTACAAAAGCAAATACCTATGCAACTGCTCAAAACTTCAAAAGGCTAATCACAATCCCAGCCACGCCTGGATTTTCTCTCAGTACACTCGTGGACTAGAGCTGATCGGAGTTAATTTGAAAGGATCAGAATTCCCTATTGATAATAGGATTAAAATCCTACAGATCCATGATGGTTAAAATATACAAAAATTAAAACCAGGAAATTTAAGTTTAATGGCAATCCAACACAAACTCGTGAGCTTGAAATTTTATCTTTGTATGCTATCCTTTTTTTTTCTTAATTCAGGCCTAGTTATATTTTTTTTACTGACCGAGCTGGGATGGGTTTTGTAATGCTATGTAATGTAATGTAATGTAATGTAATGTAATGTAATGTAATGTAATGTAATGTAATGTAATGTAATGTAATGTAATGTAATGTAATGTAATGTAATGTAATGTAATGTAATGTAATGTAATGTAATGTAATGTAATGTAATGTAATGTAATGTAATGTAATGTAATGTAATGTAATGTAATGTAATGTAATGTAATGTAATGTAATGTAATGTAATGTAATGTAATGTAATGTAATGTAATGTAATGTAATGTAATGTAATGTAATGTAATGTAATGTAATGTAATGTAATGTAATGTAATGTAATGTAATGTAATGTAATGTAATGTAATGTAATGTAATGTAATGTAATGTAATGTAATGTAATGTAATGTAATGTAATGTAATGTAATGTAATGTAATGTAATGTAATGTAATGTAATGTAATGTAATGTAATGTAATGTAATGTAATGTAATGTAATGTAATGTAATGTAATGTAATGTAATGTAATGTAATGTAATGTAATGTAATGTAATGTAATGTAATGTAATGTAATGTAATGTAATGTAATGTAATGTAATGTAATGTAATGTAATGTAATGTAATGTAATGTAATGTAATGTAATGTAATGTAATGTAATGTAATGTAATGTAATGTAATGTAATGTAATGTAATGTAATGTAATGTAATGTAATGTAATGTAATGTAATGTAATGTAATGTAATGTAATGTAATGTAATGTAATGTAATGTAATGTAATGTAATGTAATGTAATGTAATGTAATGTAATGTAATGTAATGTAATGTAATGTAATGTAATGTAATGTAATGTAATGTAATGTAATGTAATGTAATGTAATGTAATGTAATGTAATGTAATGTAATGTAATGTAATGTAATGTAATGTAATGTAATGTAATGTAATGTAATGTAATGTAATGTAATGTAATGTAATGTAATGTAATGTAATGTAATGTAATGTAATGTAATGTAATGTAATGTAATGTAAAGTGGACTCCATTTTCCGCACTTAGACTCTCTTTCGGTCCATTGTACGTGATGGGTCGGCTGGTTACAGAAGCCAGCCCAGCTCCGCCCAGAAGCGCAGAAGTTTCCTGGGAACTTCACAGGCTTCGCGGAGCGACCTCACCGTTCCGAGGATTTGCTCGCGTTGGGTGGCCACAGCATCGCACTCCAGGATCACATGTGTGACGGATTCCTCAGCGTTAAGGCATCCTCTGCATAGAGGGCTGTTTGTTGAGCCTATTGTGTGAAGATGTTTATTTAAGGGGCAGTGGCCCGTGATTGTCCCTATCATTATTCTTAGTTCATTTCTTGTTAGGTTTATCAGACGTTTTGTGAGTCGTGGATTTATTGTTGGCAACGCTAGTTTTGATTGTCTACAGTCTGTATTTTGAGACCATCTTAGGTTTTGTTGCTCAGTGGATCTCTGGCGAATCCAGGCGCGAAGCTGCGAGAAGGGCATAGGAAGAAGTGGTCTCGGGCCTTCCACTTCCGTCTCTGAACCCCTCTTTGCGAGCATGTCCGCAGCGTCATTCCCAAGTGATCCGCTGTGTCCCTTAATCCACTGAATAGTGATCTGGTTGGTTTTGCATATTTCTTCTAGGGCTTGGTGGCATTCCATAATCAATTTTGAGTTGGTGTGATTGTTTTTAAGGGCCATTAGCACAGACGCACTGTCAGACAGAAATCTGACGCAGTAGTTCTTTAAGTGGCGTCTGTGCACGGCTTTTGCAGCTTCAGTTAGGGCTACACATTCGCATTGGAATATTGAGCTGTGAGTCCCTAATGGTAAGTGAATGTTGATGTTAAGGTCCAGGGAGTGTACGCCTGCCCCCGTACCCCTGTTTGTTTTGGACCCATCAGTGTATACGCGTACTTCGTTTATGTTTGATTGGTCCTTCTCTTGCTCTTTTAGTTCTATTTTATATTCTTTGTTAAAGATGTATTGGGTGGCTGTGCGGTCGCACGGAGCCTCTATAAGCGGTTGGTATACAATGGCTTTGTTTAGTATTGTGGTGTGCGGACTGTTGTGATTTTTACCCCAGAGTCCAAGATGCATCAGTCTTATGGCGGCCATGGTGGCTTCCTGCTGTATGTATATGTCTAGAGGTGTTAGTTGTAGGGCTAGTTCCACAGCTGTTGTCGGTGTCGTTTTCATACATCCGCTGGCAGACGAGCTGGCCAGTCTCTGGAAGCGCCCTAGTCTGGTAATTGTGGTTTTGCGTTCCGTTCTTGGCCACCAGACTAGGGCGCCATACGCCAACATTGGTCTGATTACTGCTGTGTATAACCATAGAGTTAATCGTGGTGATATACCCCATTGCTTCCCAAGCATTTTCTTGCATTGGTAGAAGGCAATGGTAGATTTTTCCAGTTTATGGTCCAGGTGCTTATTCCAGAGGAGTTTACTGTCCAGTATTACACCTAAGTACTTGACCTCATTGTTGAGTTTTAACTCGGTGTTGAAAAGTTTGGGGAGCTTGCGTTGTCCTGTGGTTCTTTTGTTTGTGAACATCACTAGTTCCGTTTTTTTGGGGTTAACAGAGAGCTCGTGCTGTATACACCAGTTCTCTACGATTTTGAATGCCTTCCTCATGAGGTCGCATATGGTTTCTTCAAATTGTCCTGTTATTAGTATCGTCAGGTCGTCTGCGTAGCCCACTGTGTAGTATTTGTTGTCGTTGAGCTCTTTTATGAGTTCATTAACAACCAGGTTCCACAGCAGTGGTGACAGAACACCACCCTGGGGGCAGCCTCTGCTTACGATGCCCCGTGTGGTGGCGTTTACAGTAAATTGTATAGCTCGTTGTCTTAACATGTTGTTTATCCATTCTATAAGCGTTGTGGTTATTCCGCCTCTGGCTAATGCATTACAGATGCTAGAAAAGTTTGTCTTATCAAAGGCACCCTCAATATCAATGAAGGCACCCAGGGTTGATTGTTTTAATTTCAACGATCCACCTATACGAGATACTACGTTGTGTAGGGCTGATTCTGTTGATTTGCCTGCACTGTAGGCATGTTGATTAGGGTGGAGGGGTCTCTGCACCATTAGGCGTCCTCTTATCTCTCGGTCGCTGAGCCGCTCTAGGGTTTTTAGCAGAAAAGAGGTTAAGCTAATTGGCCTAAAGGATTTAGCTTCAGTGTAGTCACCCCTCCCTGGTTTGGGGATAAAGATTATTTTAACTTCCCTCCATTTTATTGGTATGTAGCGATGTGCTATACAAGCTTGGTACATAGTCACAAGGTAGTCAGCAATCGTGTCGCTACACCACCTTAGCAGGCCCGGAAATATTCCGTCTAGGCCTGCTGACTTGAATGGAAGGAAGGAGTTTATTGCCCATAGTACTCTGTCTCTGTTGATCATGTGTTTTGCTACGTCCCAGTCCAGTTTTGTTGCTGGTCTGTTCGTATAGGGTTCCCAGTGTGTGTTGTTGTCTATTTGACATCCTGGGAAGTGCGTTGTCAGTAACACTTCACTGGTTTCTGTGTCTGTTTTGGTGTAGGTGTTATCAGGCTTCCTAAGGCTGCCGATGGGGCAGTTGGTTTCCTTGGCAAGACAAGATTTTACTCTGATAGCTTGGTTGTTGTTTTCGATGCTGGTACAGAAGTTCCTCCAGCATTCTTGTTTCCTTTTGCGTATTAGTTTTTTGAATTGTCTTTTAGCTGCGATGTATCTGTCCCAAAAAGCTGGTTGTCTTTTGTTCGCTGCCTTGTTGAACAGCTTCCTAACTTTTTGGCGGTGTCTCTCAAGTTCTGGACACCACCAGTTTCGCCTGCCTACCTGTCTGGGCATGGTGAGGGGACATGAGTCTTCGTAGCTGCTGGTTATTATGGATGTTAGTTTATTTACGTGTTCGTCGATTTCGTCTATGTTTAGCTCGCTAGGTGTTGTGGGTTGGTTACCTAAAGCAGATTTGACTAGCCTAACAAATTTCGACTGGTCTGTTTTGCGAGGTATCCTCTTAGGTTGTGGTTTTGGTAGTGTCATGTTTATTGTGAAGCGGATCCACCGGTGGTCCGAGCACGACGGCTCCTTAGACACATGCCAGTCGCTAATGTGTTGTGTTATCCCTATTGTTGTCATTGTAAGGTCTATAATAGTTTTAGAGCGTGCATTAATAAACGTTGGCTCAGAGCCTTTATTTATCACGATTAGGTTGTTGTTGAATAAAAAGTTTAGTACTTCCTCACCTCGATTGTTGGTTTTGGCGTTACCCCAGAGTGTGTGATGAGCGTTGGAGTCCGCGCCGATAATTAGTTCCAGCTTCTCCCTTGCGCAGTACTCAGCTAATGAGGCGAGCTCGGGCAGGGGCACCTCCTCGTCACTCGGCAGGTATGCAGAGGCGAGGACGATGTCAGGGAGTAGCTGTTCGTATCTGTTGATTTTGATTGTTGTGAGGTTCCTTGAACAGAATTCGTTTATTAATGTGGTAGGTACATGTTTAGGTGTAATAATGCAGGTTCTTGGGTTACTTACTGTCGGGTCAAGGATTATTTTGCCACCTGAGTTACCCAGACCGCATATTTTGTTTTTCCTAATCCACGGCTCCTGGATCAGGGCGATTGATGCGGTGTTTGTCTCCAGCACTCTGCGTAGGGAAGCCGTTGCAGTTTGGCTGTGCTGGAGATTGGCCTGGATGACTTCAGTTCTCCCGCAGAGGGGAGGAGTCAAGACAGCTTTCGCCGTCTTCACTCCCCCCCCCGTCGGGAAAGCATTCATCATCCGAGGCCTGGGTGGTCATCTGTTCTGTCGCCTCCATCAGTTCCTCCTCCGTTTCGGAAGGGCCTGCCTCCTCCTCCATCAGGGTTGATGCGCAGTGAACAGACATTGGCGCAGTCCTTGCTTCCGAACTGATGGGGCATTCTTCGTTTGGGTTGGTGGTCTCCTGCTCGTTGTGCTCAGTTGGAGGCGGCATCTCCTCCTGCTGGGCCCCCCTCTCAATTATGTGTATGTAGATGCTGCCCAGAAGGTAGTAGATGCGTCTTTCGTTGGCGCGAAGGTATTCGACGTCCTGCTCGGGCACTCTAAATAAAAGACTAGTGCCTGCTGGGTCCACCTTGGGCCGCGTTTTGAGCAGTGTCCAGTTGGTTATACTCAGGTGGCTATTTTGCGCACTCATGAGTTCTATTAGTTCTTCGGTTGTCTCTGTCTCCTCCGTGTGGCCAGGCACGAAGAGATGGCATAGAGTTCTTTGGGGTATTTGTGACTGAGGACGTAGTACGAGTTGGGTGTTTATTATGGGTGAGTCGATGACCTCTACGGTTTGTTCCAGCCAGGCCCGAGTGTCCTCATCCTCGCACCACATCTTTAGAACGCCTTCTGAGTGGTGTGCCTTGCCTCTGAACCGGAGGTCTTTTGGTTTAGTGGTTGTGCCGCGCCCTGAGATCATGTGGGCGCGCAGCATCTTTTCTATAGCCGTTCTGACACCTTCGGCTTGTGTTTGGTTTAATTCCACGTGCGGTTGTGTCATGACCGCAACGCAAAGGTGGTTCTCCCGAAGTGCTGTGGCCTCAGCGTAGCTGAGGTGCCCCCTCGTCCGGGGCTTGATGGTTTTCACCTTCTTGCCTTCACCGGTGGGGGTTACGGAGTCTTCGGGCCTGTTCCTTTTGAGCGCCTTTTGCTGCTGCTCTTGTTGTTGCTGTTGTTGGGATTGGGTTTGGGCTTGTCGTTCGAGGGCTCGTTCCCAGGCCTTCTTGCGACCTCTGGGTCTGGGTCGCATGCTGCGCCTCATTTCTTGATGCGTCACCGTTGACGCGCTGGTTGCCGCAGACGTCCCGTCCCCTCCTGCTGCCGCTCCTCTTGGAGGTTGGGCTGCTCTTTGGGGGCAGGATTTCGCGGGTTCAATCCTCGCGTCGCTGGTGCTGTTGTGCGTTGTTGGGTGATTGCGCTGCTTCCTGGCAGCGACTGTTGTCCACTCCTGTTGGTGCTGGATGGCCTCTTTAAGGGAAGACAAATCCATGGTTAGGTTAGGTTGTTGTTTGTCGGGTACTTCCTCTAGCGAGACAGCCTTGGTAGGCCCACTGTCATGCCCCTTGGATTTCACGCTGTTTGACGCGGGTTGGTTTGCCACATCCAGCTTTACTGTCCTTATTGGGGCATTCGAGTAGGTCGTCCCCGCTGTCCCACTAGGCGGTTTCCCGGTAGCCTCCATGGGGTTGGAGAAGGAAAGCTGGGACGGGAACGTAGCCGGTGTTGGCATATGTCCGTCAACCACCCTTCCCCCCAATCCCATGGATGCCACCTTTCTAGGCGCATTCTTACCTGCAGTTTTGATTTTGGGTTTGGATTTAGGGGGCACATCTATAGACGCAGCCCCGTAGCTCCTAGACGTTGACGGCACATCCGTAGACGCAGCCGTCTGAATTTTATTTTTATTTGGCACATCTTTCGACGCAGCCATTTGGGTGGTTTGGGTTCTGGTTTTGTTGGGCGCATCTTTCGACGCAGCCTGATTTCGGTTGATTTTTGTCTCATTGTCCATAACGTTGGAGTTTTATTTTCGCCTTCAGAGTTCCCCACCCGCCGGGAGTCCGCAAAGTCGGGGACGTCACTCGTTCCACGAGCGAACGCCAGGGCTACTCTTCCGGTATAGGTCCGAAGTGCAAGGGTCAGGACGCACCCGCATGCAGCAAGAAATCCCAGAGGCTGCCATGACACGAGACTATGCCACGGCTCACCTCGAGGCACGTGCCACACCGGCGGCCCCCCCCCGACACCCGAACCTCGCTTGACAGCCCTCTTACGGGGTGCCGCAGCCGATTGACCATGGTTAGCTACTCCATGGCCGCCCGTGTAAGGAGAAATCCAGACCAAAGTGGAGTGTTGCAGTCAGCGTGCACAACCGCCGGCTCACTACCTGCTCAGCCACCAGGATTCCTTCATCCCCCCGTACGGGTCCCCGCGCACGGCACAAACACGCGGGAGGTCATTGCTATCCACCCTCTGATCTTATTCGATGGTGAACACGCAGGGACATGACCTCGCCATCCCTGCATTTAAGCGCATGGTGGTTTTCGTTACGTCTAATTCCGAAGTTAATGGAGATGCAAGTTATAGAATTAGACCAATAGTAGGGCTAGGCAACCTCGTACAGGCTAGTCCACCACACTTGCCTTGGGGATCATCGCGACTGTTGCGCTACCCCCAAGACCACGCCACCTTAGCACCTCAGATGGAGGTGTTAAGGTAGGCTTGCACCTATGCTACCACGCAAGCAAAGCATGTTGTAAGCACAAACCACAAAAGCATAAGCACAAGCCCGTCCGCTGGGATGGGTTTTATAACCAGCTGACCCATAACTTACAATGACCGAAAAGGAGTCTTAAGTGGAGATTCCACCATAATTACGTTATAAATGCAAATATGATGGTATGAGTAGTAGAAGTTTGTGTGTTACTAATTCAAGTAATTAATAATAGACAGAGAGAATTTTAAAATTCATTTTTTTTCTACATATTCTTTTCTTAAAGTTAATTCCAAATTTTTCCTTATTAACTTAAAATATTTACTCCTCAGCAAAATGGCATGGACCCAGTATCACCGGTTCCTGGCATTAATGCTAGTAATAACAGGTTCGATCAACACCCTTTGCACGAAATGGGCTGACAAGATAGTTGTTAAGGGCTCGGACGGTATCGTAAGGGAATTCGACCACCCCTTTTTACAGGTAATAAGCAAGTAATAAGTATGTTTTAGTTTTATAAGAATAAAAGTGAATCAACATAATATATTATTCTATAAATTGTTCATTCCCTGGATGTCACTCCCATAGCAATTCCATATTCCTCATTCCATAAATATTTACATTTTAAATAGGTATTCTGTATTACAAGTACTCGAATGTCAATTTCAAAGGTCTTATGATCTGCCACGGTAGTGATATTATATGCTATTCGGATTTATTTTGATTTTGAAAAACTGTTTAACTACATAATTGTCATTTCTACAGGCGAGTGCTATGTTCCTGGGAGAAATGCTATGTCTCCTAGTATTTCACATTGTGACCTTTCTTAGGCGTAACAACAATGAACCCAATACGCTAATTGATGGCAACCGAGATTTCAACCCACTGATATTGTTGCCAGCAGCATTGTTCGATCTGGTAAGTTGTTTTTCAAATTATTATTAGGTATTTAACCGTGGGAGATCCAGTCTCTCGAGGTTGCCAAGCCAGCGAAGACGATGCGCCTTGGTCTCGCCGATCTCGTGTAGCAAGCTTACCAGAACCGACCGATGGACCGACGCCCGGTAGGCCGACATAAGTATCGCTGGAAAGACGTCGAAAATGATCTGCGAGAACTTCAGGCCACAAGTAGTGCAGGGTTGACCAAAGTGGCGTTCTCTTGTTTCGGAGGCCCAGACTCGTTTCGGGTCGCTGAGCCAGTGGAGCAAGTAACCATGGAAGAGCAACCGTATAGCATGAATGGGCTTGCTCGACCGGAGTGATACTACGGCCTCAAAGAAGACCGTCATGAAGCAGCGTCTGCGCTGTGTCGCCGTCTGAGTGGGCCTCCAGTACCAATATTGGGGAAAGAGGGTTAAAAAAGGTGGCACTTGTGACGCCTCTGGTGTTACGGGTGTTTATAGACGGCGGCAATCGCTTACCATCACGTGATCCGTCTGTTCGTCTGCCACTCACACAAAAATATTTGTCGATAAGTAGGATATATGTTTATTGAAGGGACCGTTGGGGGTTTAGCCGGTAGGCCTTCCACCGGAGGAGAGCCCGACATACAACTCATACCACGCAAAAAAAACCTATCTTTAAAAACACCCTGGTATTACGGTACTTAATTATTACTAATTTCCATATTTGAAGACTGATTTCTAAACTAACTGCTAAAAATAAGAATTAGACAATTATTGCCAATATACCGTGTCTGGTCACTGGTTTGTCAATTGTTAAAATCTAATCAAGATTTTAGGTACTATTCCTTATAAAATTTGTGTCAAAACACAGCGCGCTTGGTAGATTTCCCGTGGACTAGCACAATCGCGCGGCAGCCTAGAAGTTTGGTCATATCACACCATTACTAAGTATTCTTTCTCCCCCCAGATTGGCACGTCAATAATGTACATCGGTCTGACGCTGACATACGCAAGCAGTTTCCAGATGTTCAGAGGGTCAATCATCATATTTGTCGCCGTTCTATCCATGGCCCTATTGAACAGATTCATACGCAGGCGGGAATGGGCTGGTATAGGTAAGTCGTAGCTCTTTAGTACCATTGTCTACCATTGTTTATTTCTTAACCGTAAACGTCATCAAACTGTTACAGTGAATTTACAAAAATTGCGTAATTTGCTATTTCAAAAATCGGCTATTATCTAAAAGCCTGCTAGGGTTTTTCAAGCCTGGTTTTTCGTTCTATTTCCGTGAGTAACGTAGTAAAAAGCTCCGCCATTTTAAAGTGTTTATCCGCCATTTTAATATCGCGTCTGCGCAGGAAAGGAGTAGAACTGAAGAAAATATTGTGATTTTTTTTCTAGGATTTCATTTGTGTTTCATACTGCCAGTGCGATATAATAATGTACAGACCTATGTATTTTTTACAGGATATTAGATTGTTAAAAAATATTAAATGTTGAATCAAAAAATTATGATGCGTTATTGTTATTTTTGGCAACATTTGAAAGTATTTCGTAGATTATATGGGTACACACACGTTTTACCTATTATATACGTAGAATTTTTATGGCTACCAGCGATTTTAATTAGAGCATAGCGGTTTGCGAGTGAAAAGTTCGATATTTTTCTGAAATTGTGTAGTAGTATTGCTGTCGGCTCGAAGGCTCGATGGCGCTTTTGATAGTTATCCTGCCTCATACGCCATAGGTCGTGGGTTCGATCCCCACCCTGGATATACATTTGTGTGACTTGTGTTTGCGCAGTATCTGGTTGTAATATAATATATGTATTTAAGTATTTGTATTATGTTACTGTTGTTTTGTAAATTTTCTAAACTTTTTATAAAATGCTCTACCACCACCTAAACAAAAATAAGTCTATAGTATCATAAAAATAACAGAGCGTGAGTCTTCTAATATACATTTATGTACCCATTTTACTACACCAATAAAGTAGATACCCACAGTCCTAAACATTATTTGTATTACTGGTAACTGATATACCCTCATAATGGTGACCCCTCATTTAATCTTTGTATTCGAATAAAATCTGGACGTGGTATTGGTATTTGACAATACGAATAATAAAACAATGGGGGATGGCTTTGTATTAAAATATAATAATAAAACCCGTATACCCATATAATATGTTAGCCACCTTTTAGTCTATTGAAAAAGTAATATTGTATTTTATCCAAAATGGAACGATAGATAATAATTATCTGTCACCACGCGAGTGAATCCGCGGGGCGCAGCTAGTATTGGTATAAATGTAATCTTTCATGAAATAGTAATTTCATTTGTATTCACAAAGAAAGATACTCATTAATTGATTCAAAAGCTTTCATCAAGTATCTAAGTGAAATTGAGAACCCCACAATTTCGTTTTATGATGTATACGGGCATTTACAGACTTGTTGCTATGCTTAAGAGAATAAATATAGAGGGGCGGCGATATCGACTTGACGTAGGAAGTACACAGGGTTATTATCTCTCATCAATTAGTTCAGAGTTCAACCTACCTATGTACATACTGTGTGGTATACATTACTGCCTGTGATTCAGCGTTCAAGCTACCTACCCACTATGTCGTTCGTATACGTTATAACCAGTGCTCTTACTGAGTTCTGTCAAGCTTCCCAACTTATGGGTTGTAAAATAAAATCCTCCAAAGTATATTTGGCTACGGCGCCCAATCTTAACGATCGATCACGTACGCTAACGCTAGATAATGTTAAAGTGCTCAAGTGTAAGCGCAAACACAGGTGCACTCTCTATTCTCTTACCCTCTTAATTCAATGGGACACCAGTGTGACACAACCGAAGAGAGGGTTAAGGCGCTTTCCTAGGCACGAAGGTATAAGACCGCTATCTTTCAGACTTCGGACTGGCACTGAGAATTTCTGAACAGAAAAACTCAGGTACACATTTTTGGGCCGACCCCGGGGATCGAACCCGCGACTAAGCGCAACCGTCGCTTTAAAGTGCGACCCACTACCCACTGCCCAAATTAGTCCAGCCGAGGTTGTAAAAAAAAGGGTAATTTTGTCTATTTTAGGGCTTTTTTCACTTGGCATTAGGGCAAGACACTTCTAGGAGTTGGTAACCCTGACTTCCGTGGTGTGTTTATATGTCAGTTCGCGCAACAAGTGCCTCGTCAAAACATGGCACGACGCGAACGTAAGCAAATGATGCGACAGATGTTATCAAAACATAGGCCAAATATCAACCCTGTCTTTAAATCTACCAGGAATCCGTTTCACGTTGAACTAAAACTTGTACGTTATTACCAAATTCATCAATTTATGTGATTTGTAGATTGCGTTGTTTTCGATTTTCTGTGCTTGGTTGTAGCTAAATAAGTTTAGGTACGATAAGCAAATATTTAAGCAAGGGGAGTTTGGAGGATACTCCAGCGTCAAGAGCGACGCTCTTAAATAAGAAGAAGTAAATATTTACAGCGCCTGCGCTTATATATTGAAAGATGCTTTCTTCCTTGATATCGACCCTATATTCTCTGGGGATTATTTTAAGCAGTATAATACTCTCAAAAAGTTTGGCCTTTGAAGAGGCCAAAAATAGGGGAAATCGGCTCTGTCAGAATTAAACATTTACAAAATCAAATCGAACTAAGAATTTATAATTTTCCTTAAAAAAAAAAGCCAAAGCTGTTATTGTAAAAATAGCAAGCATTCAAAAGTCGAAAAAGTGGACATGGCCGATAATTTGGTGCCCTCATCTTATAGTGGTGATTTTAAATGTGATTGTCCGTTACCAAACTTTTTACTTTTTACGGAGATGGAAAAGAAGTTTTATTTTCCTTAAGTTAGCAACATGTTATGTATTTCCGATCCAAGTAATTTATATTGAGACGCAAATCCTTTCAAAGGCTTCTTCCCGTCGTTTATTACCTTCGGTATTAACATTCAGCGAATTGCGAGTAATTTTCCGTGCGAGTAAATATAGTTCTCGGACTATATTACATGAACTACGCAAGTTATTACTTCCAGACATGCGCACTCGGGTTTCGCTTTATCGATTCCCGCTCGCAAGGTCTATCTCGCACAGGCATTCGTACTAACCTAATACATGCACTAGACTTGTGTACATGAGTGTATGTACACAAGTACGCTACTTGAAGTACCAGTTCACTTCAAAGTTTCAAACCGGTCTTATCACTCACTCTTTCTTGATCAATGCGGTTCATCTAGTTCCGTTTATACTTAAGCAATAGAGGGTAAAAAGATTAGAACATGAGATGAGATAGAGTTATGATTATAGGTTAGCTAGAATGAGACAGCTACATGTCTGATATTAGGGGGCTGATTGTCTAATAATACGAATTAAAATGAGACGAGTCAATGAGCAACGATAGCTCAGTGGATGAGAACACATCTTTCATGACTGAGGTCTAATATTCGAATTTCGAAATATCCGAGCATTCACCTCTGGATTTCCCAAATCTATGTGCGTATTTCTACCATTAGCTCGGCGGTGAGGGAAAACTTATCCATCGTGTGATAACTTGCATGTTTGGTCGGATTCCCCTGTTTAAGGGTTGCGGAAGTCAGACGTCCGTCGCTACATTGTAATTACCAGACTCCCCAAATTCTAGATCATGGACTAAGCGTAGGTACATTGGGCTTGAAGGAACGGTTTCGAATGCAACAGAGTGATACACGCTGATGTAAATTAGAACGAGACAGTTGCGATACCAGCGTTCAAGTTTATTCTATCGTATCAGTAGTTCTGATTACGACTCATGAGCAGTCGTTTAGATATTATAATTATGTGAAGAATTACTCTCATGAATATAATATCTTATTTATAAACGTGTGTAAAGAAATATATACCATGCATACCTATGCATCATGCTGCGTTTTCGATGACCGCAGTATTTGAAATATGTAAGACATTGTATGCCAATATGTAGGTAGATACATAGATACTGGGTAGGTACCTACTCGTAACTTATATAAAATTGCATAATTAGATCATAGCGGAGATGAGTCCCAACTTCTTTATCTCCACAATATTGATACTTACTGCTTTCTGTAGTAAGTACTTAACACACTCTGCTATAGTGAGACAAGAGGTTTAATAAAGTGTAAAGGACGTTCATTTTTGGTTCGATTCAGTAGCGATGCAGCATTGGTAACCGTTATCTTTAAAAAAAAAGGAACACGGTAAATAACAAATGCGTATTTTAGTAGCAATTACTGCAAAGTTTAACAGGATCGGTTGGCATGGGCATGTTGATACAAAATATAACATTTATGAAATCTTAGCAAAAGCCAATCGATAAGCGTGGGACGGTGTTATAATAATATGTTGTTTGTCGATTCTTACGATCAGGCCTTGGTTTCCATAGTAACTTGGGATTCCGAAGGATTTATCTTGCCTATCATATTGATGAAGCTATTGTGTATACAGACGCTGAGCAAATTCTCGCAAAATAATTTATTTTGTTTACGCTGTTAGACGAAGGGTAGTCAACCGTTCAAAATACATTACTGCTGGAAAAGTTAGTGATTTTGAAATTTTTTTAACAGGTTAATTGTCAGATAAGCGGAACGCCCCGTTCGTCTAATGGTTTAAGTACCGAGATCTTGGGGACCCAGGTTCGATTCCCGGGTTGAGCAAAAAGTATGTTGCGAATTTTTCGAACATAGCTCTTGTTTGTGATCACCAGTCCGCGTTAAGCATTAGGCAAGCGTGGTGATTCCTATGATTGCTATTGCGATACCGCTGGTCGTATAGAGCCCTGAAACTTGGAGGTAGTGTACATTGTATGATGTGGGTATCCGATGAGAAGAATTTACGTTTAGAATTTCAATATATTCTGTATTGAAATTCTAAATGTAAAGTTTACATGGGGACTACGTGATTTTTGGTCCAGTAAAAAAATATAAGAGCCATCTTAGCATATTTCGCGTATTTGTTTGGCCTGTGGCGCGCTTGGTTACAGGATTATTTGTCCCACATTCATGAGAAAATCTGATTTCAAAATCAATGCTTTATATTCTGCATGAATGATGCATAGCGACGGCTGCCTTCACCTTTTGGTTACTGATTTTAAAGTGTAACATATTGTTCAATAATTTTCAGAATCACTATGTTGTTCTCACATCCTATCCATATTTTTAAAAGGATATAGTTAGTTTGATTCTTGAGCAGCGCCTGCGATGTGTTTTGAAGAGGGATTTAGTCATTCCCGTTCGTTCCCACTAAAAACCAATGTATTGAAGGTACCGAAAGCCCAATTCGGGAAGGAGATTAAAGGTTGGCAGTGCAGTCGTGACTCCATAGGTGGTGTCATTGAAAATACATATGAACCTTTCTCCTTCGTAAATGTAGTATCACAATGGACATGGAAACAAAATCATAACGAAATGACTCACAAACTAACTAAAAATCTGGAGTAATTAAACACTGCGTGAATCATCATTTGACATAATTGTTTGGTGATACATCTGTATGTATTCATATTACAAGCAAAGCTAAGCAAATATCTGTTGTCTATTTTTGTAAAATACAACTCATATTGTTTGTGTTACAATTAACCTACAGGAGAATACAATGTAGGTACTCTTCTTTAAGTAAACTTGGGGTCAATATTTTTGTAAGTAGCATTTGCGATTTTTTCTTATCTTTTTTTTTCATAATAAGAGAGGTTAGCAAAAAGCGAATGCGAATGTATAGCTGTGCATATAATAAAACTGTAATAGGTACCTACCGTGTCTCTATCCATACTAATATTATAAATGCGAAAGTAACTCTGTCTGTCTGTCTGTCTGTCTGCTACTCTGTCACGCCAAAACTACTCAACGGATTTAAATGAAATTTGGTATACAGATAATCTAGACCCTGAGAAAGGACATAGGCTACTTTTTATTGCGAAAAGGGGATTGTAAGGGGTTGAAAGGGGGGTAAAAAGTTTCTTTTCCACGCGGACGGAGTCGCGGGCGGCCGCTAGTATTTAATATTTTTAAGTACCTATCTAAATTTAACTTAAGGCGATCATAAACCTGTAACATAACATGGCAAAATAAATTTGACGAGTATTGTCTTTTTACTCGCACTTATATCGAAAACTATATACAGACAGACAGACACAATCTGTCAAATTTCCTCTGTCGATATTCAACTTAATGTATTTGACAGTAAGAGAAAAGTCGATTGAAGAAATTTGACAGTTTTGTATACTTTGATGTGTGGATGTACTACTCGACCAAAACAATTAGGCGCATTCTGAAAATGGCGGCTTGAGGACTAGTGATGGGAATACTTTCATCTGTATTATTCAGTGATACATAGTAGTAATACTAGTTATTTATCTTTGCTGAATTTATTTATTTGACTTCTGATTTAACTGCATAGTAGTTTTATGTATTGAGTATTTAGTAAATAATAAAATAAGCGCATGGTTAGGTCAGGGCGAAGATAACGAAATCAACTAAATTATAACAAAAATCCCGCATAGACATATAGGTACCAACGCTCAGAGCAAGTATCCGACTTCGCCGATGCAGTGTTACCGCTTCTGAATATCTAAACAAGTATACCATTGCTAAAATTTATTTAATAAGTACTTATATTTAAACATACATTAATAATTTGAATTATTTTAAAATAATATTATACTTACTACTTCCATTCGTTCGTTATTTATTATGTTCAATTTGGATTCCAATACATATTTTATGTTACGAAGATACATCTAATCAAGCAGGACAAATGACAACGGCAACAATGTTCCGAAAAAAGTATTTATTGCGCGTCACTACGGGACGTGCGGGACGAAGTGCGGGGTACGGGGCGCGGTAACTGCATTCCTGTCATGCGCCTAATTGTTCTGGTCGAGTAGTACGTTGCGAACGAATTCAAATGAAACTTTTGTTGTAATTACATACCTATTCTTAAATGAAAGATTAAAACATGAGTTTAGATAAGGTAGTGTATACGACTGCACAATATTTGGTATTTAAACACTCGGAAATGCTAAGAAAAACTCGCCCAGGCTCGTGTTTTAAAATCTCGCTCGTGTTTTAATAACACTTATTACGTGACAGTGTAATAAACTACAATTACCGTGGTCTGAAAATGCTATAAGATTCCATCATTTCTAGGCCTGATCATCATCGGCTTGGTGATAGTGGGCGTGACCGACGCCGTGTACCAGGCCTCCGGCGAGTCGAAGGGCCGCAACAGCCTCATAACCGGAGACTTGCTCATCATCATAGCTCAGATTGTCTCGGCCTGCCAGATGGTTTACGAAGAGAAATATGTTGCTGGTAAGTTTTTTTTTGTAAGTATACGCTTTATCGCACATTAGGAGTAGTAGGTTATTTCGTTTTCGAGACTTCCGCACGTTACTGGGCCGTGCTGCACTCTCCATCGTAGTTACATCGATGAAACTTATTTCAACATTCTACAAAAAGCATGTGCATTTTCTGGAGCAAATGTTGGTTATATCTTTCGCCAAAGGTTTTCACCAACGTTTTCGAAGACATTATAAAAACTTCGAAACTAATGACCTCCAGATCTTAATAAGGAAGCTTTCTTGGGTGGGCATGTCTAAGACCAAAATAATGACGAATCATCCGCAAACTGAACCGAATATAAAGACAATAGTTACTCGTTTCAAGTACATAGTTTGTCCTTCAGTCGAGGACCAGAGGAGGACGATTTTGTAGGCTCAACATCATTTCAGCCAATAGACGTTCACCGCTGGACATAGGCTTCCCCCTAAGTTCTCCACACAGCTCCGTCCTGTGCCACCCGCACCAAAGGGATTCCCGCGACCTTTACTAGATCGTCGGTCCACCTGGTGGGAGGCCTGCCACGGCCGCACCCTTCACTCAAGGACCTTCACACTCCAACGGCCGTCTGTCCTCCTCGCAGTACTTATGTCCTGCCCATTGCCACTTGAGCCACACAATTCTTTGGATAGGCTTTGGATAGGTCTGCAACCTTAGATCTCCTCCGGATTTTTAGCCTACGTTTGTTGATATCCAGGCTTGAACATCCCGCCGCTGCAAGCGGTCGGCTGGGAAGGCGTGTTCGGGTTCTCGGTGCTGTCCGTGTTGCTGGTGGTCTTCTACTGGGTGCCGGCGCCGCCGCACTTCGGACACAACGCGCGCGGTACTGTCGAAGACGCCATCGATGGACTGGTGCAAATCGGTACGTACTGCAAAGCTAAATAAGTAAACTATCGGACAAGGATCTGACTAGACCTGATCCTTATAAATAGCTTAACCTAATGGTATAAGGGGCTATATTGACTAAACTAGCGCCGCCAACCTATTTACACGACAATATGATATTTTTTAAGAAAGTAAATCTCTACAAACTTAGATGCAAGTAAATTGGATTTTTCGAGATGCAAAACAATATTTATTACACTTGACAAGGAACATTATTGCTAAAAATGGCCGCTTAAGAATATCAAATAATGGCAACATCTCAAATGGAAAAAAATAAAAATCACTTTGCACTAACATTCTCGGGATTTCCATTACTTAAATTTATTTTTTGCATGAAAGTTTAACTAATGTAGGTGGATTAATTTTTAAAGTTACTTCGTTTTTTTTTTCTGGACAGTTCAAGCACTTACCTCAAATTCCTTCTGGAATTGTTCAAAACTAGGAAAACACTTAAAACTCGAAGACTCCAAAAAACCCTACATAGTACATTATACGGGGAGTTTCTAATGGTTTCCATGACCTTCCACTTACATAGAATATTGGTAACATTTCAGGGAACAGCCCCAGTCTTGGTTGCAGCTATAATGGGCACCATAATCTCCATCGCGTTCTTCAACTTCGCCGGCATCAGCGTCACCAAGGAGATGTCTGCCACCAACCCGCATGGTGCTCGACTCGATAAGGTAAACTTTATTTTATTAAACCTACGGGTTATGGGACAACTCGGCCGAACGAAATTCGCCCGAAAAAAAAACCACTTTTTTATTTGTTGACCCAGGTGAAATGTCGCTGGCCCGAAGTGCAATGAGTTCTAACTTCACCTAAGTAATATTTAGGTTGCAATTAGGAGGATAATGATGACAATACTGACTAAACTCTACTAAACGAAAAATATTGGTTAGATTAGAACAGTGACCAGCCAAAAAATCTTGAAATTTGCTAGCGAGATTTTTTCCGGCGAGTTGTCCCCAAACCCAAACCTACACCCTGGTTGTAGTGGAGGATTCAGTGAGGAAATATACTTACCAGTCTTTTTTGCCTAGCAATTTTCCATGCGGCGTTAACTGTATTTCGCAAATCTGATCTGGTAAACTTTTTTATTTTTGTCACTTTATCAAATAACAGAGGTATTTCTTCACCGGATCTTTGACTGTTAGTTGTTAAGAAAACTTGAGATGAATTTCAATCATGTATAACTCCTATTAAAGGACGTTTGTGATCTGGATGGTATCCCTCGCGGTGAGATGGCAGGCATTCCACTGGCAGCACCTCATCGGCTTCGCAGTCCTGATCCTCGGCATGGCGCAGTACAACGGCCTGCTGCCCGCGTTGAGCCGCCGCCCCCAGCCCGATGCGGAGGCCGAGCCCGAGAGCGAGGTCGTCAACACCGCCGCCGACGCGGACGCCTAGGGCATCGTCGAGCCCCCTCAGTCTGAAGCCGGCTCCGAGGCCTCATGACTATCTCACCAAGGGGGGGCTTATAAGTTGGCCCTGGAAAACTGGGACGTCCCCAAGGTTTCCAATGATCCCCAAACAGACTGTAAGATAGATATTACGACGACTTTTACTCCGCCGCCATTTTTGAAGGAACTTTTCTGTACTGCGCCGCCGTCTCGCCGACATACGACTTGTTGCACTCCGACGCGGCATACATCGCCGCCCCCGCTCGCGCCTTTAGAGGAACTACCGCCCCTGCCGCAGCTCCCCGCTACGCCGCCGCTACCCAGTCGGCGCACGAACTTAACCCGACCATCATTCCTGGATCTAGGTTCTACCTATCGGTACAGATACCCTACTTTGCGCAGACAGCCGCCTTACACCACTTCGCCACCTTACCCAGATATAGAACACATAACTTCACTAGGTCCCACGACCCTGTTACACCCTATAACGACATGCATATTTGAGCCGATTCATTCTAAAATGTCGCTTATGTCACACACTGGGTCTTACTCGACCACCGAGCCCACCAGCGTCTCCGGGTACTGGCACAGGCCCACCGGCATCCACTAGTCCTTTTGGCTACATGAGTCTTCCGGGCTTCCACTAGACCTTTGGGCTCCGCTGACTTGCCAGGATCCAATAGGTCTTTAGGTTCCACGGGCTCGCCGATCTCTACTAGACCTTTAAGCTCTACGGGCCCACCGGTATCCACTGGGCCTTTTGGCTCCATGAGTCTGCCGGGATCCACTAGGCCTTTAGGTTCCAGCTGGCTCGCCAGGATCCAATAGGCCTTTAAGCTCCACGGTCCCGCCGGCCTCCACTAGGCCTTCCGGCTCCACGGGCTCGCCAGGATCCAATAGGCCATTAAGCTCCACGGTCCCATCGGGCTCCACTAGGCCTTCAGGCTCCACGAGTTCGCCAGGATCCAATAGGCCTTCAAGTTTCACGGGTCCGTCGGGCTCCACTAGGCCTGCAGGCTCCACGGGCCCGTCGGGATCCATTAGGCCATTAGTCCCCACGGGCTCGCCAGGCTCTAATAAGCCTTTAGGCTCCGCAGGGTCCCCAGGATACACTCGGCCTTTAGGCTCCATGCACCGACCGCGGTCTTCTACCCCACCAGTTCCTACGACCCCGCCTAAGTCTACTAAGCGTGTAGGCTCCAAAGGTCCACCGAGATCCACTAGGCCTTTAGTTCCCACGGGCTCGCCAGGCTCCACTAAGCCTTTACGCTCCACGAGCCTGCCTGGATCCACTAGGCGTTTAGTTCGCACGGGTTCGCCGGGCTCCACCAGGCCTTTAGGCTCTACGGATCCACCGGGATCTACAAGACCTTCAGGTTCCACGGGCTCGCCCGCATCTACTAGGCCTATAGGCTCCAGGAGGGTACCGGGATCTACAAGAGCTTTAGAACCTGCTGGCTCGCCAGGATCCACCAGGGCTCTAGGCTCCACACGCCCGCGCCCGCCGTCATCTAAGCCACCAGGTACTACGGCCCCGCCTGGAACTACTAGGCCCGTAGCTCCCTCGACCCCGCCGGAGTCCTCTAGGCCACCAGGCTCTACGGCCCCAAATGTAACTACTAGGCCCGTAGTTCCCTCGGCTCCGCCGGAGTCCGTCAAAGAATCCAGCTCGACATCCTCATCAGGATCCTCTGGGCATTCGGGCCCCATAACCCGACCGGCATCCACCAAACCATCCGACCCCATGACCCCACCGCGATTTGCCAAACCACCCGGCTTCGATTCTTCCACTTGTTCGCCAGATTCCAGGGCCCCTCCTGAATCTACAACAACATCAAAAGTCTCGTCTCCACAGGGACCCACTACACGGTTGAGCCCCTCCACATTGCGTTACTCCACTATGTCAAATATCGATCCACCTCCTAGCCAAACTTCACCATCGGGCGCCAATAAGCCTCAGAGTCCTATTACACCACCGTCAACCTTTTTTGCGGATTCTAGTCCAGCCTTCAGGCCTTCAGGTCCAACCAAACTGCCGGCTTTTAACACAACACCGGATGATATAACTCGTTGGATTTTTGGTAGGGCGGGATTCATTAGGCGTCCGGATTCTCCAACATCCATGGCTTCTAATATGCCCTCGGGACCTAAAATTGTAATAGCTGCAAGTAGGCCACCAGGCCCCATAACACCGCAATTTCAAGACGTTGGCACCACTAGTGTTCCTTTCACAACACCTCTTAATAGGCCACCTCTAACAGCATCTCCATATCTCAATTTGCCGGACTCCGATGAAGGGCCTAACATACCCCGGGAACGTGTAATCCCGCGTAGCTTACAAATCCCCGGACCATCCAGACCGCTTCGATCGAGATCGAGGAGCCATTTGTCGCCACCGAGTCCTGATATGGCTTATAATGTGGCACCTTGGCCGAGTACGCCTCCGCCGTGGGTGACAGCGACGCCGCCGTGGCCGTCGTCGCCGCAGCCCTGGCCGACCACGCCGCCGCCCTGGGCGTCGCCGCCGCCCGGCTCGAGCCCGCTGTCCCCGCGGCCGGGGCTCGGCCCCCAGCCGCCGCGCGCCTTGCCCTCGGCCTCGTCTCTGACGGACCTAAGCATTGACTTGACCTCCACGTCGTCCACATCACTGTCAATGTCTTTGGATAGCGACTAAATAGATCAGCCCATATTTCAAAACACTGCATCGGCTGTATAGGGTGTCTAATGGAAGGAATCAATTCTCGCCAAGTCTTATCGTATTAGAAGACTTTGCTGTTTTTTATAAAATAAAAAATAAAGAAAAAAAATTAGAAAACGGTGTTTTATGTGTAGATAAAGTGGCGGAGGGTGCAGATAAAAAAAAGTCCCATAAATCCTTTAATGCAATCAATATAAGATTGTAATAGAATGTGTCTATCTGTGTTTGTTCTGGCGAGTACGTTGAAAAGGAATAATTTCAAACATCTTTAGAATTATTTAATGTTTTAAAACTATGATATTAGCATCTTACTACAAAAAAAGTATATCATTAAGATTATATGTTGTAGCTCAAATAAATATATCAGTAATCATAATTAATAGTAAATGATGCAACTCTCCCAAACAGGACTCAGTTGCAATGTTTGAAATAATCTCTTATCTAGATGTAAGGGTGTTGTGGAACAATTGTAATACATGTGCTATTATTATGTATGCTATTCGAATCATTTATAATTAATATGTTATATAATTTATATTTGCGATGAATTCAATACATTAATTTGTTTTATCGACAGTATGTCAACTATTAATGCTTTGAAACTCTATTGGTATTTTAACATAACGTTGTGATATTTTGTAGTAGATACAACAGCTACTATTTTTATTATACAAACAGGTAGGATTTATAATATATATCGTCAATTGTACAAATAAATCTCTTCTGTGTTATGCATAGGTGATAACTCCTTATTTGTTACTATTTTCTATAACATTTTATAAATCTGATATACTTAATTAGGTAGTCTTTGATATGAATTAAAATTTTCAGACAATAAACACTTTCAGGGATAAATTTTATATAGCGGGAAGTGTCATATAATTTCCCGACACATTGGCACGTCGTCAAAATTGCCATATTATTGTCCCCGTTTAGTCATTTCCTTAAATCTGAGTACCTATACATACTGTTTATCTATTAAGAATTTAAAGGATTTTCTATATAATATGTATATTTTGTATGCGTATATTATATTTATCCAAAATTATTAAACAGTATATAATAATGCCACAGTAAGTATATCCAATCGGAAGACAAACAACGCGAGTGACAATGTATGTGAAAACCGGGTTCCCAAAACAATGCGATGAATATTTAATTCGATAAATTACGAACACGAACATTTACGAACACGAACATCAAAATGAATACAGACGGCATGCTCGAACACGATTGCGAACATAGTTCGAAGCAAGTTCGCACGTGTCAGTCGTTAACCCTAATAGCCACGGTGCTGTCGGATGAAAGTAGCCAAGTGCGTTACTAACAGGTTGTCACATTACATTTGTTAAAATTATGGAACACCGTCTAATCCTTCCATATATTCTGGAAAGTAAAAAGATTGCTGTGCACACTCTTGACGAATAGGGTATTCAATGTTCCTTAGTGATGCACGCACGTGCGAACTATGTTATAAACATGGGTGTTCGCTATGTTCGTGTTCGTGCGTGCATACACGACGACCCGTCGTCCCGCCCATCACGTACAGTCAACTCCAAAAATATGTATACACTTTAGGACCTTGTCACAATACATATGTAGTAAGAACGACTTCTACTTTCTTATACATTATGCATTGTGACAAGGTCCTAAAGTGTATACATATTTTTGGAGTTGACTGTACCTTAATTCGGCTTTGACCCTTACCTATGTCAAACTATTGGATACACTGTGGTATTATGTTATAAAATCATGTGCTAAATTTATAATAAGGAAGAAAAGTTTGCCTGGAACCGTCGTCTAACTGTGCCTTTAGCTTTTGGCACGAATTAAGTATTGGTAAAAATCTCTGTGATTGGTAGGAATGGAAGGTTATCACCATTTATTAAACCCTTAAGACAAATAAGGTTATAGAAGGAAACTCGTGGATGTGATAATTGGTAACAACTAAAGGCATTTTCAATTTCAAATCACTTATCTATACATAACAGAAGAAACTTATTAATTAATTATATATGCTATGTATATATTGTCCTCATCTTCCTGCCCCATTTCTCAGGTTATCTGGGGTCGGCTACTACTGTACTATCATAAAATAACTTGATTTAGGTATTCACAAATCATTTTCATCATAATAATATGTTTTTGCTTTTACCAGAGCTTTTTATAAAGTTGTACGCATATGTATACGATGTAAGTGTGTGCGCAACGTGCAAATTAATAGGTGGTAATAGTCCGTTTGGTACTAAAATTAGGTTGATATTCAAATGAAAACTACGATCCCATAAATAGTAATACTTGTCAGAAAACTGAGTCTTGTAAGTCAGTTCTTCTACCGTAAAAAGTTGTGAGATTTAATACTAAGTTATGTGCAGTCTCATACACTACTCTTTCTAAACTCAACCCATCAATATAAGATATCAAAGGGAAAAACATTAACTTCACGGACTATTATTATCTTAATATCCTTTAGTGGCAGTATGATGATGAAATAACTCGTCCTTAAGGAAACACTAATAAAATGCACCATTCTTTACCATCGGCCACAACAAACTTGTTACACTTACTGTAAAAGTTCCATCTGGCGCACACACCTCATTGGGCATGTATATAATATGCTTATTAGTATTGCTAAACGTATTCTTCTATTGCAAGAACAATAGAGGAAAAATAGAAAAAAGTGAAATGTAGTAACTGAATGTTTAAATGTCCCTTGTAGCTTTTAACTAATCGAAATAGGTATACAATATACAATTAGATTTAACTTAATCATAATTATTGTAAACGAAAGAAGTAGTCTGCTTTTGTATAAAGCAAGTGCTTAAAATGTTGATGTAATAAAAAAGTTTCTAATATGTTATTAAACGTTATACTTACGTTATTTGAGTCTCAAAAATATCTTAAATATTTTTGCATAGCCACACGGTTTGGGTTGCGTTTCGGTGGCCGGTTGTGAAAAGCACTAATTTCAATCAGTCTATACAAAGTATATACCTTTTGTAGAATAAACTTAATGCTATTATATTTTGCTGTATTCTTTGAAATTGATTCTCATGTTCAGCTCATAGCGAATTATAGTCGGGCCGTTGTATCATGCCCGATTTGACAATGCCTTTTTTTTGATTTTGCGCTTATCCTTGTTATGGGGAACACATTTCGCGAATCATAAAGAAACTTTATGATTTAAAAGTAGTTCTTTATGATTCGCGAAATGTGTTCCTCATAGCAGGGATAAGTGCAAAATTGAAAAGAAAGGTGTTGTCAAATCGGGCATGATACAACGGCTCGACTATAAAAACTTACTTACAAAAGATATTTCACTTAGCGCCGTCAGTATTTAAGTTGGAAGAGCAGTCAGCAGATTTGTGAAATGTCTTCAAGTGGAATAACGTGTTAAATTTAAGCTCATTATTCACTTAAAATTAAATATATGTAATGCAAACCGTTCGAGTGGCTACGCTCTTTGTTTTTTTAGGTTAGGTAATAGTAATTCATCATCACCTAAGACGAGCTGCTGATGAGTTCTCGGCCTATCGTATGCAATAACAGACTTCAGTATACAATAAATAATTGAGTATAGTACGGAGTAGAAAGGAAGAAGGTGTAGAAGGAATAATCCGTTTTTAAAATGCCTCCAACGTGCAAGTTTTGGGTAGGGAGTAATCTCTCAAGACTAAAATTATGTTATTTTAAACAGCTCAGTTACATGGCAAATTATTTCTGATTTTAAATTTGGAATCCAACTAAAAGGGTGAAGATTCATGAATAAAATGTTTGCGTAGGTATCTGGCACTTTGTCCTTAACAAAAAAATAACAAACAACCTTAGGCCGCGATCTTATTAGCGGCTCCTCGTATTTCAACATCACCACCGGGCTACCTAACACTAAATTATGATAAATTAAAATCTTTTGTAATAAAAAAAAACATACAAGCTAATGGGCTGGCATACAAGTAGTACATGTAGAAGAAAGATCGGTACGTTAAATATAATTTTTAATCTAAATTGAAAGCAAGTCCACTTGAAATTTCGCAATAGCCGGATGTACATTTTTTCAAAATTTAGTAGTAATCACGATTGGGCTCAAAGTGGTCATTTCGATTCAACGAATAAAATATTACATAAAACTGATGTACGTACACCTAAAATGTTCATAACGCCTTCTACATTATCAAATCTTGGCAAAATGACGACTTTGAATTGCATCGTTTAATAGTGCGTAAATTGTAAATTTCTACCGAATGAGTGACAGTCTCATCATTGAAAAGTACTGAATTACTAAATTAGATAAGGAGTAGCTTCAAGTAATCCCAAAACTGAACGTTAATCAATAATCAAAATTGAATTTTAGAAATAATTGTAATTACTATTATTGTATGTAATCAAGCGGTATACTCTTTGATAAATCAAGGTATTCGATGGTGGTGTACATTTTTAACGTTAATCTTTTCTCAATTATATTCTTATAACTTCCTCCCTTAAATGATTGTTTTGTTAGAGTATTCAAGTTTATTTTTATGTGACTTTACAACGTAGGTACGACTCTTACGGGGAGATCAAGGCTGTTTATAGAATTACATAATATCTGTATGTTTTTATACACAATGCATATTTTATTATAATAAAATCAAATCGAAACAACGTAAAATTGCTTTAAATTTATTTCATATTGATATGATAAAGTTAAATTCAAGGTGTCAATTACACAATTCCTATCATAAGTAAAATATTAGGTATAAAGTATCTTGCTTTATAACCCTGTTTTTATTTAAATATTTATACTACGTAATAACGACATCAACAATTATTTTTTGATTCATTGTCTATGTAGAATGTAAATCCTATTGGACCCTTGTCCTGGTGGTATGTACTATATGAACTAATTTCTATTATACCTACGGATGAAATGGAGTTAATTAAGTATTTAAATCTAATTGTTAGAAGATAAGTTCCCCAGATACTGGGCCAATTATTGGTGTGACTGCGAAAAATGTATATTATAATCATAATAAAACCTTCAAATTGTTCACATGTTGTGATAATTATAAGGAAAATCAAAAATAATGTTAATCATATTATTACACATAAACATATACATATTATATCACTTTATTCGTCAAAGACGAAGAATAGGACGTATCTACATAATTTTAATACACAACGAAAGTTACAATTACAGTCTATAACCACAGCTACTCGTAATATAACTCAAGAAATGTTAATGGTACATCCACAATGCAGCTATTTGTTATTGAGCTATTCTAAATTTAACATTTGATTAAGATTTCCTCAGAGTGACAACGTTCAGAAACTAGGAGATAACGCGAGAGCTAAGATTATTGAAATGAATTTTCTCTGAAATAGAAAATATGATCAAAATTGCTAAAACTGTTTGCGATGTGGACGTACCATAAACGATGTAAAATCTTGCCTGCTTGCTCTATCGTCATGTCTCCTAAACATGTTACGTAACGATTGTACAGTACAAGTAAATGCTCAGGGGGCCGACAAAGAAACCATACCGTAATAAACGAGAATATTACTTGTCCCATCAAGACAATGTACGCGTAGTGCGGGTGAAAGGTCCGCTGATAGATTCGGTCGTTAATTCAGCTTTGTTGTGTTTTACATACATTGGACAAAAACAAAGCTGAAACAACAAGCTTCTCCTGTCTCCTAACACTGGGTGTAAGGTATCATGCGTGATCCGCGCCGACCGGTGGTTTCAGCATTGAATAAAATGGCTTTCGGCCCCATGCAAATCGTGAACTTGTATAGAGACCTGACTTGGTTTTAACCAATTGCGCGATTTAATTGATTAATTACCTATAGATATCTTTTATCCCGGATTAATATGTTATAATGTAAAAAAATCTTCTAAAAGATCTTATGAATTGTGTAACATTTTTGCTCATTATGACGTTATTGCGTCAGACGTGCTTAATTATGGTGAATTAATTGTATTGTATTATATAATATGCTATTATATAAATTATATATACGTATACTATATTATCTTGCAACGCATTATTTTGCAGTTTCTTCAAGAATAAATTATTTTACGTTCAAAATATATCAAATCGAATAGAATAATCAATCAAACAATGGGATCACAGATCCCACTAATAATGTCCATGCTCTTTCAATTCTCCCATTAAATTATAGGTATTAAGATAATAATTATTATATCCATTTTTAAACAATGTTAATATTATCGTATTACTATTCCGTGTCAAAGCGTCTTTAAATTGACTGTTTATAATAAGGAACTTCTATCAAGATGTTATTGATGTCTATACAGTAGTTAGTAAGTATACATGATTTGCACTAAAATTAACTCATGTGGTACACGGAAACGTGCACACTGTATGTAGCAAAAATTCCGCTTTACATTAAGTACATACCTCTTACTTTTCTATTGGTAATTTAAAAGAAGTGTTAATCTTAGATTATTGTAAGCACCCATGATGTTTTTTTATAAGTCGTATACTTTAATATTTTTTTCGTTGTGTGCACGTTGCCGTGCAAGTTATATAAACTTGAGCAAATGCGAATCAGGTATACTTACAATATATGTTGTAACAAAAATAACGACATATGTTATATACCTTCCACGTTACACGTTTTGTTTGATGTTAATTATTTTTGTACAGATCGTTATTTTAACTGGTGCTTCCACACAGCAGTTATATAGGTAACACTAAAATATTGTGTAAAAAGATAACTGTTCGTAACATGTTTTTATAACACCTCATTTGCAAAACTATTTGTTAAAAAAATTACAACCAAAAATATATTCTAATATTTTATATGACTGCGTATGGTGCTCCCCCATAAAATAGACTTTTTAAACAAAATAAAGTTACCTCTTGGCCAATTTTCGGAAATTAAATTGGTCAAAAGGAACTTAAAATTGTGCTTTAGTACATTATATTATAATTTAGTTGAAATACATTACTTATACAAACTATATTTTTAAAAATATTCTGTGATGTTATAATCTTTTTAATGTCTGTTTGGAGCTAAATAAAATATGTCGTCGAAATGGTAGTTTTTCACTTCATTTATTTTAGTAATGTTCAGCAACTAATAAGTAGTAAGACATGAATTATCACAATGGTAAACGATGAGCCAAAATATGTCATTTGACATAGCTAGCAATTTGCATGAGCGCTGCATCGCAAATGTAACTCCAATGTAGTCAATGTATTTTTAACAAATATCGTTGAATGTCTGCGGGATATAATTTTTCAAAGAGTGCACGTGTATCAAGTTTAGCAGTGAGCCTAATGACCTAGTGCTGCACATAACACTTGTCACCTTCGACCCTAGCTTAGAGCCCAGCCAGCGATATACGCACATCTGGTTCTTAAAAAACGCAAACGCCAAGGTATTGTTTACTCAATAGTTGAAATAGTAATGTCACAAATGTTTAAAGACTTATTGGACATTTACGTCTTTTTGGAACTAGATGTGCGAATGTAAATATTGTTTTTTTTTTCTCAAAATCAGTAAGGTAGTAGCAGTAGTAGATAAACACCTACTTACACTGAATATTTTCACAGTAGGCTGTGAAAACATTAAAATGAAAATTCGTCTAACGAACCAGACATTTATTTAAATGTAACAACTAAACAAAAACATTTAAAATCGAAAAAGTACAGTCGCAATTTCGCAAACTTTACTTACTAGGTCCACCTCTTAGGATTAATGCATATAAGTAAGTAGCAGTAATAATATCACAGTAAAACTGGAAGGCGGTGTCTCGAAAGAATAACAGATGAACCCTAAAATAAAGTTCACGACTGTACGTACAGGCATGTTAGGTTGGCTCTTTTTCAGGTTCCAATTTTTTCCCATGGGCTGAAAAAAGAATAAAAATACAATTTTACATAGGTACAATAACTAAGTACCTACTTACTTCCATGTTATATTTGCGTTGATTATGTACCTAATCGAAACTAGTGAATGAATAATTACCTACGAGGATGTATCCACTTAATATCGTATATTTATTCCTTCTAGGGTTTAGGCAGATCAGTTTTGGCCCTTAGATATAAATACGATTTGACGCATTAAAGTGAAAATAAAATTGAATCGAACTCGAACACTTACCAAGCATTTCCCCTTGAGCCAGTAGAAGTATCTGATGCCGGAGATGTACCGCTTGCCGCGTCCTCCCGCAGGTTGCCTCAGGGACCTGCGCAGACACCCGCGCCGCGATTGTTAGAGTAGTTTTACGTAGCTATAACATTAAAATAACAGGGCGTGTAAAAACGAAATGACCGGACATTGAACCCTTTAAGAATAAGAAAAAAGAACAATATTAGTTATGGAAAAATAACACTATTAGAACAATAGTTGTACTCACAGAACCCCCCTGACTACAACCACAAACTGTCTCAAGTCGGTGCGGTTAACATAAAGTCTCAATATGTCGACTCAATTGCTTTACTTACTAGGTAATAGCCGGTAGTTATTATTATATTACACTTACTTTAATCCAACCATCCTCCACGTACTCATGGTTGTTTGGTGATAATTATTACGGCTTCTGTTACATTCACCTAGGTTTTTAGGTAAAAAATTAAGGTTTGGGCCCCGCCATTTACCGCTATTAAGTGGCTAATTTAGAAAGTGTGTTTTTTCGTTTATTTGTTGGAAGAAATGGGTGCAAATTAAAAATATGCACGAATGCTATGCGAAAACGACAACCTACTTGTCAAGTTGTCAATCATTGATGTCAATGAGGTACCATAATAATTAAAAAAAACTACTTATAACTTATAAGTATTTTATTTGAAAAGAGTTTATCATATTGGAAAATCCGTAAAAGTCTTGTAAAAGTCTTGTTGAAAGTGATGATAGAAAATAAAAACAAAATCAAACAAAAACCAATCTCTGTCACACTGTGTCACCGCATTCCTCAAAAATGGCGTAACAGCAGGAATATAATAATAATTCAGCTAACATAAGTACAATCCATAGAAAATGGAATCCTAATCTATCCCGCATGTAGGACGTAGGTATTAGATTTCCGCGGAGTGATAGGCGGGCGTGACGTCGCGATGATGAGGAGGTACCTGCAGACGCTCGGCCGCGCGCTGTACGCGCGTACCCGCCCTCAGTTCAAGGCCAGCGGGCCGAGCGCGCCCCCTGCCGACCAGGACGTCGTTCCGTCGCCACTGCCGACGCCGCCGCAGGAACCCAAGTCACAGCTGTGTGAGTCCATGTCTGACCTCATCAAGTGGAATAGTATTCGCCTAGTGCTGCAGAGCATGGGGCCGGCTATGGACGCACGCAAGAGCAGAAGGAAGGCAATCGACACGCCCGTGCTGGACCCCGTGCTGGACCTCAACGTCGTCCTGTCTCCGCCACAGTCCAGGCCACTAAGTGAGTTTAATGTTTTCTTTTGCTTGTAAAATTATCAAATCCATTGCTTATTACGGTACGGTCTACATCAAAAGAAGCTTAGCTTAACTCGTCAAAAATTGTCTAGTCAGTTCCCAAGAACGAAGTCCGCACTCTCGAGGTCAAAAATAGCCAACTTTGTTTCTTGTTTTCCGGTTCGAGTTATGGGCAATACCTACAAGCAAAATTCTTAAGCCTTTGACTGTCACATTTCTAGACACAATAGAAAAAATACTGTGTGCCGGTTACCGGTGACCCCCATGTCGTTCAAAGAGTAAACCTTGAATGCAGTTTTATTTACTGAAGAACGTGGTGACATAAGGAAGAAGGAAAGTAGTTTCTCTCCAGGGCCCAATGTTCTTCTTTCGTACAGGCTTTTCCGCAATCAGGCTTCAGGTCCGCCCATTTCGCGTGCGAAGGCCGAAACCGGCCGGTTAAACTTCAATTATCCTAGCCCAATGTTTTTTCCATCCTGCCCATACTTAACTGCTGCTTTAACCTGCAAACCAAATAACTGCGCACGAATTCGACACTTCCCTCTCATTCTAATCAGCCTAGTTCTTCCAGGTGACGCAGCAGCAAGCAAGAACTGGAAGTGAAGACAGAAGACGAGCGGAGCGTAACCGTCGATAGGAAGATCCCCATCAACGGCTCCACGTTTGACCAGCTCTTCACCACCACCAACAGGAACACGTTCAAGCCCAACAACAGAGTCACTGTGGTGGGCGCCAGTGATGTCGGAATGGCTACTGTGTTCTCGTTATTAGCTAAGGTGGGTGGATATTCCTACTACGTTCTAGTCTTGCCGAATTATCTAGAGTTTTCATTCGAAAAATACTTCTCTAACTATCGATTGTCCAGATCCAGGCAATACTGTCGATGGTATCGTTGCTCGTGAACAATATACTTAAATCGATAGTAACGATTGTTTTAGACTATCAATAAATAAGAGGTAACGACCGTCGAGTGTGACCTTTCTTAAAAATTTAATTAGGTAGGTACCTACCTATTGTAGATTGTACCTATAATTTATTTTTTAATAAATCAGGTCAGAGCCAGTGGTGGGACAAAAGTCCCACCCTGCCCTATCGTGGCTACGCCTATTAGGCAGTGAACTATTAAAATTACAATCTATCCATTGTGTCAATCCTGAATAATACCTTTATCACAGGGGGTCACCAATGATATCAACATCATAGACTTCAGCGAAGACAAACTTAAAGGAGAGCTGATGGATTTGCAATCTGGTTCAAAATTTTTGCAGCACGCCAGACTCCGAGCCAGTAAAGGTTACTTTTTTATTTACGATTTACTAACGGTACTAGTCGTTAGTGCACCTTCTATTTCCTTATTACCTATTCATACTATAATTCGATGGACCTCCAGTGCGACACGACTGAAGAGGAACCAGCGCAGGATCTAAGCAGTGAAATAAAGCTGAGTAGCAACCATTTTCATAAGTATTAGTTTTAATTTTCTGTTGTTCAATGCTCCAAAAAATTTTATTCTATTCTATCGTTAAAGATTAACGATTCTTTCCGATTCACAGGAGTACAATGCTCGATGGCGCATGACGATGAAGTCAGGATGATGATCCTGACTTCGGGTTGACAGATATTTTATGAACGGAAAGACTGATATAGGTATTTAGTCCAACCCCAGATCGAAACTGGGACCTCGAGTGTGGCCTATTACCAACTGGGCTATCAAAGCAACTACTCTTAATATTTTAAAAATTTAAATACAACTTGATTTAAATATTTATAGATTTTTCCATAACATCGGGCTCGAAGATATGCATCTTGACTCCTTGCTCGGAAACTGCATCGGGAGACAAGACATATGATTGTGTCAGGTGTAATGCAGAAGTGCTGAAGATGGTGATACCCCAGGTACGGCTTTTTTACTCAAACGCTTCAAGGAAAACATTACTTCCTACAAGGGTAGCATGCACTCTGAGGATGAAGGTGACCTCGGGATCTCGGGTTCTATTCCCTGGTCGAGCAAAAAGTAAGCTCGGGGTTGTGCTCTCCAGTTCCCCACTCCTCATTATGCAAGTGTAGTGATTAAGCCTACTCCCATCATAGCAACGAGGACTTGGCCCTTCAGTGGGACAGGCTGATAGGTACTTTTTATTGGCTAACAGAGCAAGTTAAGTTCAAATAAGATGGTAACAATAGGCAGTGCCGTCAATGTGGTGGAGGACCGCCAACCTTCCAGCCGGGTAACATGCGCGCCGCAAGATAATTTGTCGACACTCGTATTGTGTCGGCGCAAGTTGCTTCTCGCTCACCTGAATGAGCGATAGCGGGATAGAAGGATGCCCTCTCGCGAACGAGAGTTGACAAAGTTTTGTCGTGGTATGCATGTTAGGCCTACAGGTGGTATATTATGGATGGAATCCAGGTTTATGGCGTGTACGGTGGTGAAATTTGGCACACATTGTCCAGATACTCCGGTACAGCCCGGATTGCGTGCTGCTCGTGGCGCTGGACCCCGTGGACGTGCTGTCGTACCTCGCGTGGCGGGTCAGCGGCGTGCACAAGGGCCGCGTCATCGGCTCCGGGACCAACCTGTCCACGGCGACGTTCCGCTACCTGCTCGCCGACCGGCTGGGGCTGGCGCCTTCGGCTTGCAACGGCTATATCATCGGGGAGAATGGAGAGAGCAGTGGTGATTTAGCTTTGTCCTTTTTTATGTAAAATGCGAGTTGGCTCATGTGGCAGTTTGCTTATGTGACTCCCACATGAGCAAATTCGCTCGTACTATATCCGGATAGTTTTAAGGTTGTGTGTGCGGAACTACATCGTCGAATTAATGAATGTTCAACTCCCACTTGATCAACCCACGTCTAATTATTTCATTCTCCTGATTACGAAACGATTAAACTCGCCGTTGGTAAAAGTTTACTCGCTTCTTTTCTTATCGGAGAGTAAAGTCACGTTGACGCTCACGTTTGAATTCTACTTAATTTAAGACTTTATTTACTTAATAACTTTCTGGTGGGTTCTGGGATGACGACATTAGAAGGCTGGCTGGAGTGAGCTGGATGAGAGTGGCCGAAAATCGGGAGCGGTGGCGTGCATTAGGGGAGACCTATGTCCAGCAGTGGACGAGCGTGGGTTGCTGATGAACTTTCTGGGTACTTAACTTTCTAGGTACTGTACCTTCTTGTCAAAGTGCAAATCGTGGTTAAATAGGAAAGTATAATCTACAAAGAGAACCTAATGTAAAACTGGCTGGAGGGCGCATTTGGTAGTGACCCTGCCTTATGCGTCAAAGGTCGTGGGTTCTATCCCCACCCTGGACAAACATTCGTGTTTGCTTGTGTTTTTTCAGTGTCTGGGTGTTATTATGTATATGTATTAAATTTGTGTTTCCTTTGCTGTCTGATATCTGTAACACTAGTGCTTAAGCTACTTAGTCCGGGGTCAGGTCAACATTTATGAGATGTTGTGTGAATTTATTTATTTTAATTTCGCACAGTTCCCGTGTGGTCGGGCGTGACGGCTGGCGGCGTGCTCCTCAAGGAGCTGAACCCTGACATCGGCACGGACATGGACCCTGAGAACTGGCAGGAGATCCATCGGCAGGTCGTGCAGAGCACCCAGGAGATCCGCGACCTGAAGGGCTACAACTCCTGGGCCGCTGCGCTCTCCATCACCGATATCTGCTCCGCGGTACTCAATGACGCTAACTGCGTGCGCCCTCTCTCGACATACGTTAAGGTTCGTTTACAATTTAATACTGCAGCCAATAGACGTCCATTGCTAGATAAAGCCCTGCCCCAATGTTCTCCACACAGATCGGCCATGTGCCGCCCGAATCAAAGGAATTCCACGACCTTCACCAGATCGTCTGCCAACGTTAGGGGGGCATGGCTGCGACTTCCTGTTCTCGGCATCTACTCAAGGACTTTCTGCCCCAAAAGCTTCCGTCTGTTCTCTAATACTTAATTGTTACCATTGCTTAGGGGTTTCACGCTCGAAACGAATTGAGGAAAGAATTTGGAAAAAATCCATCCGCTAATTACTCCTGTCTATTTTTAACCCAAGATCTTTCCCATAGGGTGAACACAACATCGACGAGGAGGTGTTTATGTCGTTGCCCTGCGTGTTGGGCGGCGAGGGCGTCACCGACATCATCCGGCAGCCCCTCAACACCAACGAGATGGAACTCCTGCGCAAATCCGCCGAGGCTGTCGCCGAAAATTTAGGCACCATTAAAATAACACAGTGAAAGGTTTCCCAATAGGCAAAACAACATTACATGTCCGCTAGTCTAGGCTTAAGCCTGTCCTGTGAGGAATATAGACTTATACATCTCAACTCACACACAACATACATTTGATGATATGATGATGTGACCGTGAGTTAGTGGAAATCCAATATTTACTTACCTACATTGTAATATGAAAGTGTCAGGT